>JAAGAY010132306.1:0-60744 GCA_011801015.1 Ardeotis arabs
CAGGGAGGTTGAAGTCCTCCATGAGGACCAGGGCTTGTGACCCTGAGGCTGCTCCTATTTGTCTATAGAGGGCCTTATCCGCCCGGTCTTCCTGGCCAGGTGGCCTGTAGCAGATCCCTGCAATAGTGTCACCTGTCCCTGCCCTCCCTTTAATCCTGACCCATAAGCTCTCAGTCAGCTCCTCATCCATCCCCACTCCAACTGGTTGTTGACATAGCGGACAACACTCCCTCCTCTTCTCCCCTGCCTGTCCTTCCTAAAGAGCCTGTATTCCCTCCATTCCAAGACTTTTCATCCTGTTCCTTTAGGAACCTCATTGGCTCCTCTGTCACTCAGAGAAGGAATTTATCATCCACATATTCCAGGAAACTCCTGGATTGCTTGTGCTCTGTGGTGTTGTCCTTCCAACAGATATTGGGTTGGCTAAAGTCCTCCATGAGGACCAGGGCTTGTGACCATGAGGCTGCTTCTATCTGTCTATAGAAGGCCTCATCCACTCAGTCTTCCTGGTCAGGTGGCCTGTAGCAGACCCCTACTGTAATGTTGCCTGTCCCTGCCTGCCCTTTAATCCTGACCCATAAGCTCTTGGTCAGATCCTCATCCATCCCCAGACGGAGCTCCATACACTCCAGTTGGTTGTTGACACAGAGGGCAACACCCTCTCCTCATCTCCCCTGCCTGTCCCTCCTAAAGAGCCTACATCCCTCCATTCCAATGCTGCAGTCACAGGAGTCATCCCACCATGTCTCCATGATGCCAATAAGGTCATAACCCTGCAGGCGTGCACACATCTCTAACTCTTCCCGTTTGTTCCCCATGCTAAGTGCGTTAGCACAGAGGCACTTAAGCTGGGCCCCCGATGAAGCTGACTTGCTGCCTGGAGCAGCTGGAATTCCTTTCAGCTCCACTTTATGTGCTCTCCTGCTTACCTGTGATTCTTCCCCAGGTTTTGAGCACCTGTTGCTGGCACTGGCACCATACTGACAGTAGTGGGATGGATTGTGCTTCCCCTCCTGCAACAATGTTAGTTTAAAGCCCTCTTTACCAGCTCAGCAAGCCTTTTCTCATTATCTTATCTTTTCTTATTATCTCCTTATAAGCCTATTTCTCATTATCTTACTCTGATTTCACTGGTAATAAATTAAATTAATTTCCCTAACATGACTCTGTTTCGCCCATGATTGTAGTCGGTGAGTGATCTCCCTGTCCTTATCTTGACCCATGAGCCTTTCGTTATATTTTCTCTCCCTGTCCAGTTGAGGAGGGGGAGTGATAGAGCAGCTTGGTGGGCACCTGGTAGCTAGCCAAGGTGAAACCACCACATTAACAGTTGATGTCACTCCATAGAGATCTCCCAGGATTGTCCCAGTAGAGCAGAATACTTATCATTCCCTCATTGCTTCCTTATACCTGCTGCTCATGTCACAGCCCAGCAAGCACCCAACATCTGGAGGCACATTTCTCCTCTTAGCAGCTTTCTGTTACAGCTAAAACAGGTTCATTCTAAGCTAAAACTTTACAGTATTAATCACATAAAATGGCAAAATTACCTAACAAGAAACAAGAGATTATAACTTTATGTAGATTGGAGTCTTAAATGAAGATAAGCTAGAAACTCAACGTTTCCTGCTAAGGAGCAGGTTTAGGATGTTAACAAAGTCTTTCTTGCCATAAGTACAGCCATAATATGTGTTTTCTCTGTCTGCTCAAACTGCTGCATGAACACAATAAGAGCTTCTTCTTAAGGAACATCAGTATTACCTCACTTGAACAGATATGAAAGTAGGTAACATCTAGACAGTCACATATTTTAGATAAAGCCTCTGGCAAACTTTGCCACAGCAGTGCTTTATCACATGTCATCCAAACACAGACCAACCTCTTGAAAATTGGCTGATAAGCAGTTAATTATTAAAGGTGTGGGGATAATTTGAATAATGCAATTGGAAATGTTATATTTGGCAATACAGAGAATTTCACTATTGAAATCTAGAGTTGTCTATATTGTTCCTGTCAAGTGCTGCATTCTGCCTCTTGTATTTATACCACCTTAATTGAGGGCTAGCTAAATGCACACTTTGCACACTATTAAAGAGCAATTTTTCTGGTAGTAAACTGATTTGCTACAGCCTTTTCTTTTGCAGTTATCTTAATCTTTTAATTTAAGATCTTTACCCACTCCCTGTACTGAAGACCATTTTTTGTATTACCCACCAGGCTTTTTAATGCTTGGGACATGACTGAATCTTCTTCTTTCCAGATGAAACCTACCCTGAAGGTAAAGCAGCTGGCTACAGTGATAGGACAAGATGCTCTGCTTTGTTATCTTTAACGCATGAACTAGGCTGTGTTTCAGCTACTAAGGCACATATATCTGCATGTGAGTTTTGCATGGCCTTAAATAGTACCCTGGAAAAACAGAAAATTCTTCTGTGTCTAAAGGCCTATCATTAAATCTAGTCGAAGATTTCCCTGCTCCTTGCAGGAGGGTTGGACTAGATAACCTTTGCAGGTCCCTTCCAACCCTAACCATTCTATGATTCCATGGTTTTATGAAATACTGTCAGCTCTTTGCTTTTTCTAAAACAGGTGAGAGAAGAGTGCGTAATTTCCAAAGTAATTTTTTTTCCATGAGTCACTACTGATAAGTGGGTACTAGCTCATTTGGCATCTCAGCTTATACCTATAACTTTAAAGTCCATAATTCGATACTGCATGTTCTTTCTGTTTCTCATTCTTCTGATTCTGTGAATCTCATCCTGACCCTTCCCAGAAGAGCTTTACCCATATTCTGCTCTCTCAGATCTCTCCCACAGAATGTTACATTATTGAGGACAAACAAGGGACTTTCAACAAGACTCGCTTTTGTTTTGCTTCAGGAACAGGAGAAGCAGTTTTGTAGTTTTGTTTAACATTCAGTCAGTGTTGTCCTTTTATTATTTTTCCCCAAGTCAAGCTCAAACTATCTGTCTTTGTTAAATCCGGTTAAAACTAAACCCAGGGTCAATCTGATTTCAACTAATGCTTTCACTGCTGTCAGTCATATGTGCTATGCTTATTTGTGCTAATAAGCCATGCTTACAGAATGAAGAATAGATTGCTTAATAAAACAACACCCTTCACATTCCACTGGTGATGGAAAATAATTTGCCACGCTTCACAATATACGGATGCAAAGCAGGTTGAACATGGAGTTCAGACAGCTGTCGGTACAGGGTAAGAGAAGAGAGCTCAGTTTCACTATAGGTGAAACAAAAATATTTTAAAGAAAACATATCCAGTTATTATGCCCAAAGCCTTTCTAGACATGACTGCCCTTTCTTGAGGAAGCTAAATGTATAGTTATCAAGTAAATAAATATATTTATTAAAAAGAAGAGAGAAATTAGAGTGTCTGCCTGACTGCAGAGCAGTTGTTAAATAGCAGAAAGTAACCTGTGTGGCCTCTGTGCCCTAACACCTGGATGACAAAATGGTCCCTCTGACTATCTGCTCTGGGTGTCTTCCCATGTGGCATTTGCCATTCTCCTGCCTGAATGGCAGTGTGTCCAGGTCAAGCTTAGAGAAACCTGAAATGGGGACACTAGTCACAACAACATACATCAAGATATTCAGGGAGCTAATGAGTTCTGTCATGTGTGGCCTCATATTTGTAACCTCTTCCATCTTTTTTCATTAGCAACCACTAAGACTGTCTCTTCTCAATTAGGTACCCAATTAGGGACCTTTCAGTATGAGTGATGGTGCATGGAGAGAAGTACCTTAGAGATTCCTAGAGGATGACCACAGCAGTGTGATGAGTAATGGTGGCTGCTAAGGTCTCCAAATACTCTTGGCTTCATGAATTCTGTTGCACCGTGTGTATGGTTGGCTTGCTCAGAGATGGAGGAGGCAGGAAGAAAAGCAGAATGAAGGCTGAAGCTACCTCCTTTGTGTATGCGCTAAGCAAAGGTAGTTTATCTAAGGGAACTGAGCACTCACACAGGCAAGACCTCTCCCTCGAGCTCTCTCCTGTCTCCAGGCAATGGAGTCAGGCTGACCTGCAAACTGTGAAGTGACAAGGCTACCAAGTGAGAAACATGAGCTGAACAGGCCTGTACCCACAGCACTTGCTGGGGATGGGAAGGAGCAACCAGCAGGAGAAATGTAGAAAAGTAATTTCCTCCTTTCTGTGGCACTTTCAATTTTTCTTTCCCTCCCTACATCATCACTTACCTGCAGTGTAAAGTGACATATATAATCCTGGAGGGTGCTCACAATTCACTGTGTATTTATTTTGGTTTTGGTGCAGAGGGACATAATGGACCACTGTTGCCTTTTCAAGACATTGATTAACAATTTCAGTTGCCAAATTGCTTTAGTGGCAGTAGGAGAACAATGGTTGGTGCAGGAGGCAGCTGGGAGAGAGAGAGCAAGATCTGGCTGGAGGGCACAGTGTGAGCTCCAAGTGTAAAGGTGAAGAAACTTGGATAGATTTTATGTTTCTTGTTTAGAAGAGAGGGACCAGCAAGCTGTGTCTCAGGTAATTCCTTTGCTTTCATGTAAAGCCATTGCTGTATCCTGAAGCTCTGGCAATTTCTTGGGAGCTCAACTGAAGTCAGGAATGATCAGCAAAGTACTGAAATCAACAGAAACTATGTGCAGGCATTACGTCAGACTTACTCATAAGTATTTTAAAGCCTTGGTTTAGATCTCCATTTGTAGTGTCAAAGACAACTTTACTATTATATTTAATCCATAAACATAGATTAAGATAATATTGACCTCCTTTAAAAAATCATGTTTGGACATGGAGTTAAGCAAGAATAATATTTTGTATTCATACTTATCTTTCATTTTTTGATTTTGAGCATTGATTCTGGTCAACATTGAACTTCCCAAGTTAAATTTCAGCATACCACAGAGCTTACCTGTTATCAGGTTGTAGAGATCTGTTTTGTAGCACACTTCATTTTAGTTAAGAAAATGATTATTATGTTCTCGAATCAATCTCTTTAGACAGCCCACTTTCAGATGAGCTAGATGCAAAATTAAATGGTAAACTAAAATTTTTAACTACTGTGTTTTACACTTGCATTCATTTTAAAATGTATGTAGTACCTTAGAAACCTAGAATGTCCTTGGAAACATCTAAAATCTACAAGCAGAAGCAAAGTTCAACTTTCTTTTTTTGCAGTCTTTACAAATCTTTTTATATGTTTCCAGATCTTCCCTGGGAAAAAAAAATGGCTGTTCATTTCTTACTGGTCCATTGTGATACCAGTTTGGATGGCTGAATTCTGCCCACCTAATTCTGCCCTACATCTCCAGACAGATAGGACATTAGACACTTCTTGTCTTAAACTGCTGCTTGTGTTTACAGTGGCCTGATCCTCCAGCTCCAGCAGCAGCAGGAGGACATTGGGCATCCCACTGTGTGTCAGTCCCCATTCAACAGCAATACAATATTAGAGCGGTCTGCTCCTCATTTATTAAAGTACACAAGGGGTGTTGTAAGAGAAGAAATTTTCACTGGGACTAATGAGCAGAGTCTTAATTGCAGTGGAACTAGGATGACAACATTTCAATTGCAGCATAACTGATTGAGGTAAAATGAGGATATTCTCCTCAAATCATCCTGGGCCTTTTGAAATGATCAGATTTGCGGATGCCAGTAGTTCATAACTGTACTGTGGAGTTGTTTATGCAGTTCAATCTATGGCAATTCTTTTTTGATTTCAAGGATAGCCTAAGAAGCATATACAAATGCAAAATTTCTAGTAATTTGTTTACCCTTTCTGGAATTGCCAGAGCCTCTCAGAGATACAAGTGATGAGGAAATATTTTCCCCCATTAAAAATTACATATTTGGGATTCTTGTTCTTCTGAATTAGAAAGAGAAGCCAAACTCTCTCCCAGTCAAAGCAGTTTGAGTCTGAGGTAAGATTTTATTAATATAAATTATTTTAAAGCAAAAGCTGTGAGTGCAAGCAAAGGAAACCAAGGAATTCATTCACTCCTTCCCATCAGCAAAGAGGTGTTCAGCCATCTCCAGGAAAACAGGGCTCCATCATGCATAATGGTAACTTGGGAAGACAAACGGCATCACTCCAAACACCCTCCCTTCCATCTTCTTACCCCAGTTGTTATTGCTGAACATGATGTCACATGGTATGGGATATTCCTTTGGTCAGTTGGGGTCAGCTGTTCCAGCTCTGTCATCTCTCAATTTCTTGTGCACTCCCAGCCTGCTCACTGGTGAGGCGGTGTGAGAAGTGGAAAAGGCTTTGACACTATGTAAGCACTGCCAGCAGTAACTGGAACATCCCTATGTTATCAACACTCTTTTCATCACAAATCCAAAACATAGTCCCATACCAGCTACTACGAAGAAATTCAGCAGCATCTCCTTCTTGCTTTGGATCCTGTTTGGAATTTATCTGGATAATATCTTTCCTGCAGTATTTTGCCTATTTTCTAATTGATAGCATGAATTAAAGTCAAATTGAGAAATACACAAAAAATAACACTTCTCAGCAAAAATAAAATATTGCTGAAGAACCATTACTTTTCTGTCTGGATATTATAACTGTTATTTGCAAAAATAGTGTAACATAAAGAATTAAAACATATATAGCTCCTGTTCCTGCAGGAATGTACACAATACTTAAATACTTAATATTATTCACTCTGCTAAATACAGGTAGTAAATCTCTACTTGCTCCTAGTAATCAAGAAAGAAGTTGATTTTGTTTGGCTTGCTAGACTACAGAACAAATATCACTAAAGATTATCCTTGTTTTAAGGCCAAAAAACTTTAATTCCTTTACCTGTAGACAAATTGAGATTTAAGGTTCTTGATCACAAATGCTCCAAAGCAGAACAATTTCTTGTAGATCACTGGTCTCAGAAAGCTGAAAAATCTTCCTTGTCAGGTGGTGAGATCTGCCTTTTCCCAGGTGAGGAGGTTGTGTTCAAAGCTTCCTTAAGAGTTTGTCCTTAAAATATGAAGACCTGTATTAGAGTTACAGGTATTACAGCATTTTAAGGTAAGACATGTTCAGAGTCACTTACTCAGCAGTTTCATTTCATTCTGTATTTACATTTGCTCATGCTCTTGAATGTGTGATTTTGTGGGGTAAAAATCTCACAGTGGTATTTGGAAATGTCAAAGTATGTGTGTAATTTGAAGAGAATGGAACACAAAGGTCAATTTAAGACTGGAATTCAAGTTGTTGCCTTCAAGACTGGATCACTGAGCCCCCAGCCACTACCCACCTGTGAAGATATTACTGCTTCTCAGGAAACTCCACAGAGTATCCCAGGCTGAAGTACAGGTAAGACCAGGCAGCTCTGGGTCTTACCCAGTCTCACCAAGAAAACCTCCATGCATGGAGACCGCACAGCTTCTCTGGTCATCCGATTCCAAAGTTTGACTGTCTTCACCATTAAAAAAGTCTTTCCTTATAGCTTGTCAGAATCTCCCTTGTTTCAATTTTCCAGGATGACTTAACAGAAGTAATGATGACTATGGTAACTATTTTGGTCTACCTGTGCTGGTGGCATCTGAGTTTTACAGTTTGTAGTTTTTATATTTTTTCCGGTTTGGTGTACTGACAAGTGTCAGTGTTGAGAGAAGAACAATAAAGGGTGAAAAGAGGATCAGAAACATGATCCTTGAGGCAAACAGGAAAGGATGTTCTTCAGTAACTGAAGAAAAGAAAAAACAATGTACAGCATTGCATATAAAAATGTTCTTAGGCTGTTAGGGGACTGTGATCAATCATGCTCATGGACATAATGACAAAGGACAAAAAATAATTGACTTACATTGATGTGAAGTTTGGTTAGACATCAAAGAAAGTTTTTAAAAACTACAAAGCCAATTTTGTGGATTGTTGTCCAAAAGAGGTTAAAAAAGCAAGTTTAGACAAGTATCTGCCAGAGTTGTGCCTAGGCTCAGACCTCCCTCAGTACAAAGGGATGGACTAGGGGTCCTTCTAGACCCGTGTTTCGGAGAGAGGGCTTGCTGTTATTAGATGGAGAAGAAAAAAAAGATGTAAAAAAATAATACTAGTTGTCTGACAGCCTCTCTGTTACTCTTACAGCCCCACAAACGTCTTAAATGCTTATCTCTGTGACCTTACCACTCCCTGTCCATTATTAGAGCTGCGGTGGGTTTCTTCATGCCCATTGGTGATTTTCTGGCCTTTATTGGGTCTTTCCCTTCTGCAAAACAGTTTTCCCTACCTGTTCTCATCTAAGTGCTTCCTCTTCAGAATGCTGATAAGGGAGACTCCCCAGATTTCCAGACAGAACTTTAGTTCTTCCTACCATCTCCCCAACAAGTCCTCCCTCTTCTTCCTCATACTATAGAGTAGAATATAGAATACTATTCGATAGTGACTGCAAGAAATAAAGACTTGAAATTTGTATTTATTCACTTCACAAACACACTGCAGCAGCTGCTCTCCTCACATGGACACCTCCTGTGGAATGGGAGAGTGTAGGCACAGTCACACAGCAGTGAATGCTGATGCCACTGCTGTTCTGTGCATTAGGATGTACAGAAACTCCCTCCCCACAGGGGAATCAGCATATAGAAACAAATGGTACAGAGGGAGAGCTGCAAGTGAATTTTAAAAGCATTTTTTCCTGTGAATTTTGTGAGTAAAAAAGCAGCAAAGAATTTCTTTCAGAAAATGTGACTGTCCAGTAGGTGAGGTCACTGCTTTTCAAGTGAAAAAACACCAGAACAAATAAAGTGCTAAGAACTAATCAGAACAATTACCAAATTTGTGTTTTGTAATAACAAATACACACAGATATCTGAGGATGAAAGAAAGAGTTTGCTGTTTTCCAACTCTTTGGCATTAAAATGTGTTCAGGTAGAGCAGTTGTTTTGACTCTTTCCCACATTGCAGACCTCTGCTTTGCAATGTTCATTTCCCTATAGCAAAACTAAGCCTAAAGACAGCAAACTTGCTTTTCTTTAAGTTATCCTTCAGAAACCGTTTAAAAGTTCTCACAAACTCAGAGGGATACATATCCATGTTAAAAATCACTGTATTAGACAAGTGAAAAGATAAGGCTGTGAGACATTTTTACCCGCAAAAGCATAGTATAGGGAACATTCCTGTCACATGCACAACAACCTTTCGTTCTTCTGGATGTGTTGAGCCTATGGGATGGAATCCTGGTTTCAGGATTACTGTTAGTCTGTGGTAATTTGTGTGTGGTATTTTAGGATAAAGGTAATCCTTCCATTTTCTCCTCTGCCATAAAATGTTAGTCTTGCCATTGGCGAGAAATGGTTTTATCTATGACCGGAAGATGGTTCCTGTTCAGAGAACTGATAATCTCCTGGTAAGAAAGGAAACATAAGGTTTTATGGGCTGACAGAAGAAGCACAAGGTAACAGGCACACACTAGTGACCAGCCTGACAAGGAGTGGTTCAGGTCCATCAGTGGTCTGCATCTATCCATCTGCTATCAAGTGTTTGCAGCTATCACAGACAAAAAGCTTTAAGAAAGGATTTGAAGGGAGTCATGGAGAACTGCTTTGACATCTATTTTAAAAATCTCTAAACTACAAGGCAAGTGTGTATATTTCTGCAAAAAGTTAGGGTACAATTACAGTAGAAATTTGTTTTGTTTTAAAAAAATGAAAGGGGAACCCCCTTCTAATTATCTTATGCTCATAACTGGGTAAAGGTATTCTCATGGGTAGTTACTATCGATTAGTCAAGTCCACACCAATAATTGCTTCACAGTAACTTGTTCTTGTCACTACACATTGAAATAACATAAATTAATCTTGCTTACCTTAACTCTTTCTACTCTTCATCATTTATGTAATATCTTATAAATTTGATTTAAGTTTTTCAGTGCAATTTAACTGCAAATTTTTCCATCTGTGTCTTTTCCCTCTTTATTCCCATGTGTGCCCTGCGCAGGGCCTCTCTTAACTCCTGAAGACGGCAACTAGTAAATGTCTGTTTGACTTTTTGTTGCACAGAGCAGATGGGACTGCTGCGGTATTTCATTTCACACTAGGAAAGCCGTGAGGGGTCATAAGCCTTAGGGCCAGTAGGAGCAGTAAGTCATGGGGCCACCAAGAGGACAGGGGCCATCAGGCTAGGTTTCAAATTAACTGTAGAATAAGGGCATTGTACAGTGAGACGAGGGGGTAGGGGATACGCATCCTGCAGTGGCCAGTAGTCCTCATAGTGGAAGATGCGGAAGGTGAAACAAAAAAGAATCTACATGTTTGAAAAGCAAATTTGGGCCGTCTTAGAATGTTAAAGTTGTTTTTCAGCCTTTGTGAAGTGTCTTATCTTGGGTTGCTCTGTGATGGTGGAGCCTTGTAGAGAACTTCCTACATCTACAATTCCATGTAGCCTCTTCTTTGAACACACTTACATGTCTATGCCCTTTTGCTATGAATAGCAGAGCTGACAAGGTTTAAGGCCTGCACACGGTATGCACATTAATGTGTCTGCCTGTGTGGCAATCACACACATCTGACTGCAATATCAACGTGGTGCAAGAGGAGGTCTATGTTGGTGGTTTACAACGCAGTTCCACTTGCATGAGGTCAGAAGATCTCCATATATATGATATGACTCCTTAAAACAATGTAAGGAGGAACTATTCAGATTTTATTCTCACCTTCTCATTTTTTTACAGGATAAAGCTTTCTGCTTGGCTCATTTACAGACCCTTTGGTTTATTTATAAATGTCTATGCTGTACTTGGGGAGTAAGACGATTTTGTCAAGAAATAGATGCAGATGAAAGAAACTTATGAAACAAGCCCAAAATGCTCCAAAAACCTTAACCTCCTGGTAAAAATTACTATAATCACCCAAAAATGTATTCCTACCAGATGACAGAACATGGAGTCTTTGAGAGGGCAGAGGCTAGGCAAAGTAAGTTTAAAGTGGGAAAAGAAAACTCAAACAAAACAAAACAAAACTAGTGCTTGGAGGGAAAAGGGAGATTTCAGGCTATGAAACTGGAAATTGAAAATGAGCTGTTAACTTAGGAACTGTTATTTCTGTTACATGCTGTTGGATAATGAAAATTCTGATGACACAGAAAAATCCTTTTGCATGTGGAATAAGCTGACCAGAAAGGGAGATGTTTCTAGCTTTACTACAGGCATAGAAGAGAGACACAAACTTTGTTACGCAATTGTGGATGTACTGGGTTTGCGTGGCAAGGGTTTGGTAGCAGGGGGCTGCAGGGGTGGCTTCTGTGAGAAAATGCCAGAAGCCTCCCCCATGTCTCACAGAGCCAGTTCTTAATGGCTCCAAGTTGGATCTGCCAATGGCCAAAGCTAAGCTAAACATCAATGATGGTAGCACCTCTGTGATAACATATTCAATAAAAGGCTAAAAACTGCTGTGCAACAGCAGCCAGGACAGAGGAATGGGGAAATATGAGATGAACAGCTCTGCAGACACCAAGGTCAGTGAAGAAGGAGAAGGAAGAGGTGCTCCAGGTGCTGGAGCAGAGATTCCCCTGCAGCCCATGGTGCAGCCCATGGTGACACAGGTTGTGCCCCTGCAGCCCATGGAGGCCCACGGAGAAGCAGACATCCACCTGCAGCCTGTGGAGGTCCATGGTAGAGCAGATATCCACCCTGTAGCCTGTGGAGGATCCCATGCTGGAGCATGCTGGAGTAGTTTGTGAAGAACTGCAGCCCATGGGAAGGACCCATATTGGAGAAGCTCACAGAGGACTGTCTCCCATAGGTGGGACCCCATGCTGGAGCACGGGAAGAGTGTGAGGAGGAAGCAGCAGCAGAGACAATGCATGATGGACTGGCTGCAACGACCATTCCCTGTCTCTGTGCGCCACTCAGGGGGAGGAGGTAGAGAAGTCAGGAGTGAAACTGAACCTACGAAGAAGGGAGGGGTGGGGGAAAGGTGGGTTTAGATTTGTCCTTATTTTTTATTATCTTGTCCTAATTTAATTGGCAATAAATTAAATTAATTTCCCTGAGTCAGGGCCATTTTGCCCATGATGGTAATTTGCTTGACCCACGAACCTTTCACTGTATTTTTTCTCCCCTGCTCAACTGAAGAGTGAGAGTGACAGAGCAGCTTGGTGGGCACGTGGCGGCCAGCCAAAGTCAACCCATCACAGTGGAAAGTCACATGGATGGACCAAATATCTCATCAATACAGATTATAAGATGATGTTGCTTTTACTGGAGTGAATATGGCTCTGCAAACTATGCCAAGGCTGTATTTGTCCATCAAGGGTGGTGGGAGAGGTTAAAGAAGAGAAAGCTGGAGGATAGATGTACCTGACATAGGTGCTGGATATGCTGTAAAAGAATCTGTCAGTAAAAGGAACTGCAAGATGCATGTGTCTTTCTTTACACCTAATTTAATAACAACTCTAAGATTGCCCTTTTCTAGGAGTGAAGGGAAAGAAACACAGCGAGATGGTCAGTGGCTGTGATTTTGCATGTTTTGTACGCTTTGGTCTGTTACATAAATCTTGCAAAGAGCAGGTTGTCCCTTTTTTTTAGATGGGTTAGGCACTCCTGAGACATCAGTGATAAATGACTAATTCCTTCTTGCCTGCCAAATCTTTCTGGCCTTACCTGTGCACTTCAACAGGTGTGTAGCCACCAGAGCTCCCCAGCAAAGTCTGCCACCAATTCTTTACTTGTGAAACCCATGTCTCACTGGTAAATCCCAGTATTTTGCCTGTTAAATTCTTTATTTTCTCTAGCAGTAAGTCTCAGTAGCTGTAACATCTGCTAACGCATATATTCCAATGAAATTTTTTATTATTAGGGTGGTGAGACACTGGAACAGGTTGTTCAGAGAAATTGTGGATACCTCATGATTGGAAGTGTTCAGGGCCAAGTTGGACAGGGCTTTGAGCAACCTGATCTACTGAGAGATGTCCCTGCTGCTGGCATGGGGGATTGAACTAGTCGATCTTTAAAGGTCCCTTCCAACCCAAGTAATTCTATGATTCTAGGTTTCTAAGTACATCATGTGTTACTGGAATGTATGCTTGGAGTACAAGTCACAGAAGCTGTGAAGAATACATGGTCAGATGCGTATCTTGTAGCTGCATAGCATGCTTGCATTTAGCATGCTTGTATTTAGCATGCTACACAGTGTGCTTGTCATTTCGTGTATGATATTAATGAACATGACACCATGAGAACCTGTTACCTTTCCTTTCACTCCTTTTTTTGAAAAACCTTTAATTTAGAAGTCCAGCTAGGCAAGCTGTGGGCATCTCCCTCACTGGAGATTTAAGAAAAATCAGCTTAGACAAACGTCTCCCAGTCTTGGTCTTGCCTCACTGCAAGATGTGACAATCTGTTGAGGTTCCGTCCAACGTGACATTTCTTGGAAAGTATCAATTGCTCTAAGACACCAGACAGAGAAGATACAAAAACACAGGGTAAGATGCTAGACCTTCCATTTGTACATTCTCTCTTTAATGCAAAGTTTTTATGGAAGAATTCAGTTTTGGGAGCATCTCCTTTTCCTATACACTACCATGACTGAGATGAGGTATGGTCTTTAATGTAAAAATTATCATGGCAACCCAAAATGCCGAAGAAGAGCTAAAGGCCCTGTGGCAGTAAAAACACAGACTCCGTGAAGGTGTTCCAGAGACCTTTATTGTTAGTCAGCATTAGTCTTTTATAGTCTATCTAAGTTACACGCGAAGTGCATGCACTTAATCATCTAATTTGATTGGTAGCAATATACTGTTCACACACCTTATGCTTCATTTGGATTGCTTATAGTTTTTTTGGTTGTCTTTACTATTTTTGCCTTTGGTATTTCCTTATCTTGTTCTAGTTGCTGTTTTTTGTTACTGAGCGAGTGGTGTTCAAGGACATAGCCCACATTCGTCAACATCAAACAGCTGTGCTGCAGTCTCTGCCTCCACAAGGCCCCTTGTGGCAGGCGGGAATACGCATGTGTGTATGATCTACTGCACGTATATTCAGGGGATAATCCCAGCTCTGTGTAATGTAATCTACAAGACCCTCCACTGCATATATTTAATGTTATTGGTGTGAGTAGTCATATTAGTAAGGTTGAACATGCTTTTTAAAATTCACAAAGCAAGCACGATACAGGAGAGAAGAGATAGATATACAAACTCACAGTGAAATTAATATGATACCAGAAAAAAGCGCTATCCACGACCAAGCATCTTTTGTCAAGATTTCTATAAGGCTCACAGCCTAAGTTAAAGAGAAAGCACAAGTGTATATTTATTTGTGCGTTTTGCATGGAGGTTATTCCAGACACAAAAGATGCCATGAAAGAAGTAATAAAAGTAAAAAAAAAAATGAAATGCAAATCAATTTCTAAACAATATTGGAGGTGATCTGTGAAGGCAATAATTTATTGGAGGATTTCTGACTGAATTTATTTTTCTACCTTAAGATCATATCTGTCTTTATATTTCTTCTCCTAAAAGACTTTATGACCAGGATTTTAATAGCACATCCACATCCTAAGCAACTAAGAAAGGAAATATTTTCATAAAATTACATTATGTACATTAAAGTCTCCTTATCTCCTTTACAATAGCTAGTAAATAACCATGGCAAAAAAATGGATGAAAATTTTTTCATCAAAAGAGACCCAAAATTTCTTGATCCTTCCGTGAAACTGTCAGCAAAAATGAAGAAAGAGACTCACAACCAGTTTCTAGGTTCTTTCTTCATTTGCCATGAAAGCAAAAAATACAGGAAGTGGAATTACTAATTTTAAGACTTTCCTGACAGGGATGAATTCTAATCTTACTCCATTAACATATCTCATTTTCTACTACTACATATTGCAGAACAATTTTCACTATATAGCACTGCATAAATAAAATTTTCTGTCTTTCTTCGAAAGGTGAGTGCAAAATATAATCAGTGTTACTCTAACGAGGAGAAAAAAATTGAGGTAGCATAAACCTTGGTCCTACTACACAGAGCTATACCAGTTGATCTTTGAGCTCACACGGCTTCTGCACAGAGTGTCTTTTCGTACGACCTAAAGGATATTCCCACATTAATTCCCTTTTTTTTTTTTGTAGCTAACAGATCTTTGTCAAATGGATTTTTAAGGTAATCACTGAATTTAAAAAGTTCTGTTCATGCTGTCTCCCAAAACCCCTCTTGTAATGTGATAGTTTCAGCAAAGTTACATTATTTTGGACACACACATAACCATTATTAATGTATGGAATCCTTGCTCCTCTAGCCCCTAGAGCAACAAGCCTATCTTTGGCAGACAGCGTCCATGGAATGACCACTGTCCCCCACATCGGGCAGTGGCTCCATTTTGTGCCCAGCCTCCTCTGTCCCACTGATGTCACCACAGTGGTGCACTGCGTACTTCCCCAGCTCAGATCATATGCTATAAAGCAAGCGTACGTTGCACAGCCTGAGTCAAGGGCGAGTGCAGTCCTCTCACGAAGACTCTCCTTTGATTTTGTTCTTCAGCTCTCTGGCATGCAAGTTTTCTCAGGGTGGATGCTCCGGTGCCGTGGCCAGTGGTGGTCAGTGCTGGGGAACAGGGCTGGCCATTTCCCTTTGGAAAACACGCTCCTGTCAGTAATTCAGTTCAGTCGGCCCCCCAGTTTGGTAAGCAGGAGTGGCAATGAGGCCTCGCACAGGTCCACGGTGTGGGGGTCTGTCAGGGACAGGGCGGCAGCCCTTACCGGCCAGAACCTTTCTAGGTGAGGGGATATTTCACCCCCAGCCTCATGGTGAGGTGCCCCGCGCCAGGAGACAACGTATGGCTTAGCTCCATCGTCCCCGCGGGCACCATCCACCTCCAAGGCAGCCCCGGCTCCCTCTGTGTGCCAGGGCCACCGGGCAGGTCCCACCCTCACGGTGCGCGATGGCGCGGGTCCCACCACAGCCACCGCGGCTGAGCACGGACCAGGCACCAGGGCCGCCGCCAGGGTGAGCGACGACGCAGGTACCACCGCACTACCCGCCATCTCGGGAGGCGACGGCGCCGGGGGCCCGGCAGCCGCCATGGAGGGCGGCGCGGGGCGAACGGCGGCGGCTCCCGGCGTAGCAGCGGGAGTGCGTCAGCGGCGAGGGGCGGGGAGGCCGCCGGGGGAGATGATATCAGGCGCCGGGCAGCAGGACCGGGCGAAGCCAGAGGTGAGCTGAGGAGCGCCGTGGAGGCTGACAGGGAGCCCGGCCGCCGTTACCGCCTCCTCCATTCATCCCCGCGCCGCCGCTGCCGGAGGCCGCCCGGCCGGCTGAGGTGACGCGCAACGGGGTGCGGGGGGTAACCTGCTCAGGCGTCCCGCTTCTCCGCTCAGCCCAGCCGGGCCTGGCCGGGCGGGTGGGTGGAAGGACTCGGCGGCCGCCTGCGGAGGCCGGGGGAAGGGAGGCAGAGCAGGCCCGTGCTGCCCAGCGGGAGGCAGGTGGGCGGCCCGGAGCGGCCGCTGCACTCCGGCCCCCGGTCCGCCCCCGCGGCAGGCCCCGGCGCCAGGTGTCCGCCGGCATCCCCGCCGCCACCCCTCCCTGTGGGGCAGCGCCCGGTCCCGCCGCCCTCCGCGGCCTCGCAGCGCCGGGCAGGCCGGCCTGCACCCTCCTCCCATCCCAAGCCCACCGCCCTGGGGGCGGCCGGGGCCGCGAGAGGCGGTTCTGTCAGGCGGTGGGGCCGGCCCGGCTCTCCCGCGGCGAGGGGCGGCGGGGCGCGGCCCGACCCGGCCCGACCCCACCTCGGCCGGGCCCAGCGCCCCTCGCCTGGCCTGGCCTCCGCGGGGGGCGGGCCGGGGTTTGCGTGATGCCAAGTTCGGTGTGAGTTTTGGCCCAGGCCAGCTGCGCGTTGGCTAGGGCCAGCCAGCCATCTTTTGTGGGGGCTTCTATTGCAGCTTTGCAATTTGCATGTTACAGCCACATGCATACATAAAATCTGTTATACGCACATACCATTACACATAAATATGAAAATAATAATTGCAATGCTCCAGTAGATGCCTCCCACAAAAGATGGCTCTCTGTGTGCGTATATGTCCAAATACATGTGGACACGCACAGTCACACACACACACTCTTCTGTTCTCCTGTATGTGATCTGTGAGGTTTTTTTTTATTTTTGTTTTGAGGTAGTGTTGATTCTTTGCTCTTAAAACAAGGGAAAGCATCCTGCCTAAGATATCCGTTGGCGTAGCATTGCTATCCTGCTTACGGAGTGTTAAATCCGACCCGAGAAAGTAGGTTACTCTGAGAGCTAGAGCAAAAGGTTTTACTGGCATTAATGGAAAACTAAATATACTAGCTCACTGATTTTATAGACATCTTAGTGTCCTGTTTAGGGGAAACTGTTAAGAGTGATCTTTAAGCTCTTCTGAGCTGTGGAGTTTTCAATATTAAGAATGAGAAATTTGGAAAACTAGCCTGTGGTGTGGAGACACTGTTCAGCTGATACTTGTTTTTTTGGTGTATGTGCATGCAGGAGAGAGGGGGGGACTTTTTCTTCTTTCTGCTGAAGTGCAGATACTGGTTTTGTGTGTTGGACCAACCCATTGGTCATAGTCTGGTATTTAACCCAGCAGTTTTTAAGGGGAATAAGTATTGTTGCAGAGCGATCAGTATAATAAAGTCAGTACTGCCTCACTGGGGGACCTATAAAAGACTGCTGCAGATTGGAGTGATCGTGGTCGCACTTCTCCTTCAAACTCTTCCTATAGGAACAGAGTGCATCTTCTCTCTGTTTCCTTAACCACACTGGCACCTTTCTTGTTTAGTTGACCTCTGCTTGATTTAGGCACTGAAGAACTTCTCGCTTCTTGTCTTAATGGTGGCTGGTAAGAAAACATTCTATTACTTCTTTCATAGAGGGGAAAACATCAGGGCGGAGAGTGGTTTATACTATAAATGTTTAAATTCAGGTGTTGAACACCTCAATTTCAGCACTCTTTTATGACTGAAAAGCCACTAAGGGCTCTGATATGGTAGACAAGTGTTTAAGTTGCTTCCTGATTCGCCTTCCCCTAGTCTGATCTTACTTAGCAGTTGCTATGTATGGGGAAGCAAATGTTTCGCAGTGCCTTTCTTTACTGTTGTGGAAGATGAGTAATTAAAATGGGATTCTACTGAACTTTTCTAGTATACTTTCTCCAGCAATGTGTGATCAAGACACACAGTACCAAGTCTTTTTGGAGTGTTTCATAACTAGCTCCTTTACAAAGAGGCATTACTCTGAGAAATTACTTGGAAAGTACTCTTCATTTCTTCTGTATGTGTATTAAGGTAGATAACGTCCCTTCATGCTCATGATTAAAACCAGAGGTTTTGTGTCCTTTTTTTTTTTTTTACACCTATTAGTATTGTAAAGATAATATAACTCAGAATTAACTTAAAACTCTCCTTTCTTATCCAAACATCCTATCTGTGCAGGTTGGTTTAAATAGTTGTAATTGCATACCTATTAGAATGCAGAATCTTTGCCAGTGAAAGATAGAGGAAATTTACTTCAGTGCTAAGGCTGATGCTTATTAATGCTTTCGTTTTCATTTAAAAATGTGTAAAATTGAAATGTTTGATACAAAATCACTAAAAGAAGATGGTGGAATTTGATAGAATCTTCTAGTCTGAAGAACTCACCAGAGTAGAAGAGCCTTTTACATTCTTAGATATAATAAGGGTTGATATCAATATATCTCTTGTACCAATCAATGAATATCAAGCAGTAGTAATCATTTAAAGGTGTTAGCAATTATGTTTGTAAACTTCAGATACAAATAGTAATATTAGAGCTGAAATAATGTGTACTTAAGCTTATTTTCACATTGCTATTCCTTAAATATTTATTTATTCAAGTTACTAGCTTCTCATTTCCTCATAGATAGATACCTTCCTCCAGATTCATGAGGTTGTAACCTAGTTATCAAATTGTATCAGCTATACATTCCAGAAAGCTGTAGTTATCCTTTGATCTGTGAAATGTAAAGTTTGGGGCAGCTATGCTAGAGGTCCATGCTTTTCATTGAAACTGCTTTGATCAATGAATGTCTCTTGAGTAATCATTTTGTAAACTTGTTTAAAAACAAAAAACCTTTTTCATACAATAGAAATGTGTTTAAAAAGATAAATCGATCAATCAAAATGCAACCCTCCCTTCAAACTTTTGCTTCCAGCTGTTACAGTATGGATTAAACAATGCTGAGTGGAAAAGCCTGCTTTAATGTGTTTCCTCTACTGCATTGTTTTAAATATGACTGAAATGGCATGTGCAGTGTCTTGATAGTTTGTCTCTAGCATTCTTGCAGTTTTGTCTGCTATTGCTGGTTTTTTCTTTTTTCTTTTTTGAACAAAGGGATGTGACAGCATATATTTACTTAATCGTTATAAATTTTGTCGTGTTCTCCAGTGAGCCTGAGATTTCAAAGAAGCTTTTAGATATCTCCCTAAAACAGCTAAAAGTATCCTATCCCAAAAGAGTGACGAGCTTTCAAATCTTCCCTAAAATTAGTGAGAATTGTCAAGACTAACTTTCTCTTTCTTTGTTTTCAAAGTTAACTGGAAAACCTACTAGTGTTTTAAATGATACATCTATATGTACTAAACCATTCATTGAATTGAAAATCTAGGAGGATGCATTTGTCTGAATTGTGTACTGAACTATGGGTTCTACAGCTATTCAAAATAGCATTTTAGGTTTTTTTACTTGTTTTTGAGTCTGAGTCTCTTGGTCTGTACTTTGTTTTGTAGTAAAATAATATCTTAGTTTTATTATTACTGTAGAACAAGGGACCTGTGTATTTGCAGTGCCAGTGTCTCTCCCTTCTGCTAATGGTTAGAAATTGTTTATGGGCCAGGATGAACTGAATTCACCGTTACTTTTTCTTCTAGGCTTCATCAAAACATGTAAGGTGAGGGTGGTTAAACAGGTTTCTTTAATTCTGTGGATCACTGAAGAGGAAGAATAATTGGTGAAGGTGTGGTCTCTGTCAAATCGGTAGCCCCTGAGGCGGTGCTAGAAGGGTACTGCCTGTTCAGAAGTTTGAGCACAGCAGAGGTTGTGAGCCTGCTGCTGCACCAGCCTGTCCCGAACACCGAGTATCAATGAACTTTGAATGGTATGGAATGCTGCATTAACCCTAACTGTCTTTATACTTGTAATACGCTGGGTGTAAAAATGTGAAAGGTGTTTAAATTGGCAAATGTATTGCTAGAAGACCAACCTTTTATCTAGCTCTTTTGCAAGTAGCAAATCCTGCAAATGGAAAGGCTTTCTAGCTTGAATAGTTCTTCTCACTGCTGTTGTAGAATTAGCCAGTAATAATCATAACTTTGGAGAATTTGAATGATTTCTGAGTAGATAATGATAAAATAGTTGGAGATGTTAACAGTAACAATGAAAATGTTATTACAGTACAGCACATACAACTTTAAATGACTTTAAAATGTTGGAGTATTTTGTTTCTTTTGATAATACAGCATTGAGAGTTTATGTTGTCAGCCTTTACTCTGAAGCTGCAGAAAGGAGTTTTCAGAAGAAGCAGGAGGTAACAGCCTGATCCCTGCAATGGAAGTTTAAAGCTGAACACTAATCTAGGGTTAATATAATGAGTTAGCAGTGCTAACAAGGGAGTAATGTCTATATTTCTAGAGCAGATCAGTTACTGAAGCTTTTAAGGCATTTTTTTTCAAAAATTAAAGTTCATCTGTACAAGATAGCCTAGGTACTAGGAGGTGTAGCTTAGAAGTTTGAGTCTTACAAACATATTACAGTGAGAAGCAGGGGATATGCAGTATATTCACAGAAGCGTGTAACTTCTTGGAAGGATGTCAGGATGGTTGATGATGGAGATAAGGACAGGATGATACCAGGGAGGAGGCTGTGTGTGAATTCCTTTCTGCTATTAGAATCATTCTTCCTAACATTCTCAGACATGGAACTTCAGTCCTGTGGTGACATGTTTACCGATAGCTAGCGAATTCATGTTAATGAATGTTTTTCATAATGCAGCTGTGATAGGTTGAACTAAAACAGCAGTGGCTATACCCAGACAATTGTAGGAAACAAAAATGAACCATTTGCCAGTAAGAGACTGCTGAAAGCAAAGGCAAATGCAGAGTTGCTCAGGAATGTGCTCTGTCTGCTAAGGAGTTTGCTATATGTTGGTTCTGATGGCAGTAGGTGTGGACAGTGGGGAGAAGTGATTAATTTTGGGGAATATGGTGTGCTTTGAGCTGTTGCTCATTTCTGTGGTCCTGTTGGAAAGATTAGAGAGGAGGATTGTAAGTCAGTTGATGTCTGAACAGATTCTTGAGAGCTCTGAGCAATGAAATACTCTTTTGATGTTTTATTCTTCCTTTATTCTGAGAACGGGACTTCTACATAAACAAGAAATACCAGACCTTGCTACTTATTTTTTTTTCTTCTAGCTGGAACAGCCTACAAGATGTCTGACTCTTTCCTAGCTTCTTAGCCATATTGATGCCAGGTTTGAATTTGTGTATCTTGAATGCTTATTTCAAGAGGATCAGAACTCGAAGAATGGAGTTTACTTCTAGTTTTATAGTTTTAGTTCACATGTGCCATTTTTCCATCCTTCTGGAGATGGGATGAGGAAGACAAACGTTCGCTGCTGAGTCCAGCTATGAGTTAGATTGGAGTAGTCTTTCTGTGTGGCCTTTGTAAAGGTGAGAAAGTATTGGTGCTGTTTTGCATGGACATATGGAAATGCTTACACTTACCACTGTATCTGCGAGAAAGGTGTCTGTCACCTGGGATGGCAGCTTGAAATATCACTTCACAAAATGACTGGGCTCAGACTTAAACTGAGAAATTACTACCTCATTATGTGTACAGCACAAGTATGCTGTCTGAAAGTGCTGATTACTTCCTTTGAACATTGTTCTTTATATCTGCGGTATTCTTGTCTTCTGACTTTCACCAGAGCTTTCCCTTGAGAAACAAAGTAAAGTTGTTTCTAGTTATCTGTGTCACTATCTCTTCTGGTCTTCTCACCCTGTTTTGGTAAGTCCACAAACTGCATTGTTTGTGGAGTTCATAATTTTGTTGTACACTGTCAAGCCTTCAGCTGTGTGCATCTGAAAGAATTTGCTACTGTAGAACACTGAGCACAAATAAAATTCAGAATTTTCTTGTATTAAACACCATTATTTTTAACCATCTGTGATCTTCTGAAGATAACTGGAGTAATGGTTGGAGATAGCTGCCAAGGCCAACTGCATCCTGGGCTGCATCAAAGGAAGCATGGGCAGCAGGTTGAGGGAAGTGATTCTCCCCCTCTGCTCAGCTCTTGTGAGACTCCACCTGGAGTACTGCATCTAGCTCTGGAGCCTCCGACCTAAGAAGGAAGTGGACTTGTTGGAGTGAGTCCAGAGGACAGCCATGAAGATGACTAGAGAGCTGGAGCACCTCTCCTGTGAGGACAGGCTGAGAGAGCTGGGGTTGTTCAGCCTGGAGAAGAGAAGGCTCTGGAGAGACCTTATAGCAGCCTTCCAGTACCTCAAGGGGCCTTATAGGAAAGATAGGGAGAAACTCTTTAGCAGTTGTGATAGAACAAGGGATAATGGTTTTAAACTAAAAGAGGGTACATTTAGACTAGACATCAGGAAGAAATTTTTTACTATGAGAGTGGTGAAGCACTAGAACAAGTTGCCTGAAGAGGCAGTGGATGCCCCATCCCTGGAGATGTTCAAGGTCAGGCTGGACTGGACTGTGAGCAACCTGATCTGGTTGAAGATGTCCCTGCTCCTTACAGTGGAGGTTGGACTAGATGGCCTTTAAAGGTCCCTTCCAACCCAAACGATTCTGTGATTCTATGATTCCCTTTCTGGAAAAAATGCAGTTCTTAATCCACAGTAAGTTTTAAATTCTTACTCCTCCAAATATCTTATTGTACTACTGATTTCCAGATCTAATCCTCAAGCTGTTGTAAATGGGCTGTATGGCCATATGGTCAGACTCTGAAATGTCTCAATTCTGTGTGCTTGCTGGTCTGCAAGAAAGCTTTAGTGTTAACTGACAGGGATCTGTTCTTGCAGTCTTGTTTATTTGCTTTCTCTGCTTCATTTCTGTGACTTACTCCTGCTCCTGTGAAGACACAATATTGATTTCTATCCCCCTTTTTGCATTTTCATTTGCATCACCCACAAAATCAAGGCAATTGCTTCTTTCTCAGTTATAGGTCTCCTGTTGCAAATGACTTTAAAACCAAAACAAAACCACCTAGAGATAATTTTTAAAAGGCAAAAAGAGGTTGAAAACTACTTACCCTTTGAATTTCCTACAGCTGCTCTCCTGAAAGCCATGACGTCCACAGACTTCATATGGCATGGTTGTAGCTCACAGGTGTTTTAGTAACTCCTTGGGTGTGGAGGATATGATTGCAAAGCTTAATGACCTGCTACTTGCTGTTAGTAACCATGGTCACCATCATATTTGAATTTGCATATGGAATAATCTCGAAGCAGCTGTAAAGAGAATTGCTGTTATTTGACTGAGAGCAGTAGCCCATTAGACTGTGCTAACATCTGTCTGCAATTGGCTGACCTAATCTGCACAGCTTTGGAGTCTGCCCCAGTTGTGGGAACTGGCAGGAGGACGGCACGACCAAGCATTTTAAAAGTAGATGCAAATGCATACATAGGGTTAACGCAGCACCAATTTCACTGTGGTGTTAGGTTAGTTACATTAGACTTGATAGTCCACCATCTATCTGACTGGATTCAGTGGATTTTTCTAAGTATGGTCAAGAGAAGACCTTTCTTATTGTTCTCATCTCTGAAATCACTAGGTGTATTTATGAGGCAGCCCTTCCCAACTGGAGTGATAAAATTATGAAGGTTTGAAAGCTAAACAAGTTGCCAGGGAACATGGGCATCAAGTGGGAGTAGGAGATGGTCTTCTGATAGCAAGTGGCAAATAAAGTTGCAGAAAATCAGAGAAGCAGCATATTTTATTGCCTTGTTGGAGATGCCTGGAGAAGTAGGAGGTGAAGATGGAAGATGGAGTGGGGCAAGAGCACTGTGGCTGGATGTGTCCCAGATGTCCAGGTAGCCACCTGAGGAGGGATGCTGAGTGGGGGCTACAAATGTTGAGCTATAGGAAAGCCTTGAAGTTCTTTGAGCAGATGCTGTGGGGTATAAAGTGCAAGAGCAAATTGGAGGGAGCTGAGGGTGGAGTTGGAGAGCAGCAAAACAGCAGCTTTAAACTGCTGAAGCACGGAAGGGAGAAAGAGCAGTGACCAGAGAAGAAAGGTGGGTCAATTAAGGGTATCTGTGTGGGGTTTGATGTTATTTTAAGACACTAAGCAAGTTTGTCTTGTGTGGAGAAGGGGAGAAACAGGAATGTGGGAGATCAGAAAGGAGAGTGAGTGCTAAGCACAGGAGAGATCAGATACATGTCAGAGAGGCTGATCTGGGAAGTAATAACCCCACTTAGTGCTATCTTTCTGTCTTTTAGATGTTCATTATCTTCAAACACAACTGGAATGGTTTTCATTTTGTGTATGGGTATATTCACCTCAAACCTGAGAAGCTGAAAGGGAAAGCATGAAAGTTTTCTTTAAGAAAAAAAATAAAATTATATTTTAGTTGTGGCTATTTTGAGTAGTCTAAAACTACAGAATTTTAGTTTAGTAAATCTCTGGCACACTTTCCTCATAGGAAACAATTGTGTATATTAATTTCCCAAAACGGTCTAGTGAAGAAAGTACTCTTCAAGAAACCAGAGGATAATCTCATTAAAATGTGAGACTGTGTAGAAAAATGTAAACAACACGTTAGTAGTTTGTATAGCTAAGAACTTAGTCTTTTATTAAATAGGCTACCTATCAAATCCCTAATGTTAATCACTTGAGCAAAATGCCAGTGGTGTTACACAGGTGCTTAATCAGGCATTTGCTTAAGAACCTTACCTACCTGTGGTGGGTTTGAGAGTGAAGTTGTGTAATATATTCTCCTAATACTACTTTGTTACTTCAGTTTTGATACCTGGTAAGTTTTCTGTCCTATTTTCATTAAAGCCATATAATTTTGTAGTTGTTAGCAGAGTTCATGTTTTCTGCAAACCTAACCACCAGTTGATTAAAAGTACTCTTTAATGTTGTTGCTTGTACTTTAATTAAGAGTATCTAGTTTTATGTTAGTACATTTTGGTCGCAGTTTAGTCTTTTAGAACTACCAAATGTTACTTTTTTAATTACATGTTAGAACATCCTGTATATATTTGGATATATTTAACTGTAGAATGAACTTTTCATACTTTTTTTTTTAAGATTGTATTTTGTTTTAATGAAATTAATATACATTTTTCAATCTTTAATTATGAAATTTAAAAGATGTAATGTGCAAATACTTTTTCTTTCTTAATGTGGAGGACTCTTTCTTTTTCCTTCCTTGTTCATGTTGCATTCAACAAGAGACTGTTTGAACCCAATCACCTAGACTGTTTGACCATAGTTCTTGCTGATCGCCACTGTGATTGTTTTATACCAGGACTGGGGAGTTGGATCCTTTATGTAGATTTCATAATTCTGTGTTATGCCAGAAAATTGAAGTTAAATTGTGATGGCTAATGAATGAATGGAAAGGATTGATTATTTTTGTTTGTTTATTTGCATTCAGATCAACAGCTTTGATTTGTGTCTCTGATAGGAGACCAGAGCTGCATAAGCTGCTTCAAGCAGATTATGGATAATGTGGTTGGTATATTAATCCGGAGCTCTTTGTTGGTGTTGACAACAATTTATAGACCATTGTCCTCTGTTTCCTTAAGAACTTTCTGTTTGGGATTTTGTAGGGTATGAGTAGATGTTGTTTGGGGTTTTATGTTCCTTTTTTTAAAAACAAACAAACAACAAACAAAAATCTCAAACCCCAAACAACTTATTTTTCCTTTTAGGAGAAAAAAACCAACCCTAAACCAGAGCAAATTTATCTGAGTTGGTAAGAACTTGTGTTTAAGATTGGCGTGTCTATATTTTCTAAAAATGTGAGCAAAAGCCACATTGCAGGAAATTGTATTTGTATAACTTAGTGCTGTGGTGCAGATAATGGTCTGAAGACCACTTAGGAATATACAAAACTGAGCTTTTTTTTTTTAATTAAAAACCCAAGAAATCTTACCTTTATGTTATTTGAGCGAGGAGGGTTTGAGTTGTCTGTTCAATGTGGCAGATTGAATAGTGTATTATTGTTGCTTCTTCAAGCCTGTATGGTTTTTAAGAAATCCTAATATATACTTTAGTGTTTAAAAACCAACTTTCTTTTCCTAATATGTGTTCCTCTTCCCACAGTCAACATACATTACATTACAAATTAAAATTAATAGAGTTTTAAAAGAGATGGGGCTATTTATAACACATAAAAGCTTTGTTACAGTAGTGGTCTAAATTGTTAATTATGGGACAGGTTTTCGCTATGTATTTCAAACTACAAGACTCATAATAAACCAGATAGGTGCTCTCTATACATGCTTAAATGATTAATTATCTTGGCATAGGTTATTTTTAGATTAGAAAAGGATGAACAACCTTTTTATTTATTTAAATGTTTCGGGCTGTATTTGGATAGAAACAAGAAAAAGCAACATTTAAAAACAGCCCCTCCCAATTTGAGGTACTTGATATTGAATAAAGAAGAAAGAAAATCAATGAAAATGTTTTTTGTATGTGATAGCTGGTAGTCTAAGCAAAGAAACATTTATGTAATTTGTCTGTTGATAGAATTAGTGTTAGTAGAACTTAACCATTTTAGAAGTGGCAGATACGATGCTTTTTTTTCCTTTGTAGCTGAAGCAGGAAGGCTAAATATTACTTTAAAAAAATTATTTTTCTCCCAGTTTTTGTGTACTTTCACAGCTTTCACCAAACCAGCAACCGGACATTACAAGGTGGGAAAATAACATAACAGCATGGAAATGGTATTCCTGCTGCTCTGATTGAGAAGACAATTGCTGTTTTGATGCATCATCACATCAGATTCTGGAGTGTGGCTCAGGACTTCTACAGTCCTGGCATGGTTTTCTCTAGAACACCAGCAGCTAGTGTATATGTGGAGATATATATTTAGTTTGTTATTTATGTCTCTTCTCATGATGCTACTCCAGGTGTATCTTATCGCTAATCTGGAAAATTGTAGTAGGATTATATTTTTAAGATAGAACTTAGTTCAAGGTGCATGATGATTCATAAGAAATGCATGGCAGTCCTTGAGGAGTTCTGTGATGGAGTACTTCAGTACTTGGTTGAATAGATTAAAGCTTAGGTCAGGCACTATTGCGGTTTGCTTTTTGTCTGGGTTAGACAGTCACAGGACTGAACCTGATGTGTGTCCTGTGGGCTGGGGCTGGATTAGTTGTCCTAGTTTAACAGAAAAATTCTGCAGGTCATAGCTTGAGCACCCCAGTGTTCTCTAGACTTCAATTTTTTTTTTTAATTTTTTTTTTAAACCCACAATCCTAATTAAATCATAATTATTTATTGTTAAACACAAATTTAATTCTGAAGATTGTTCACTTGCTATGTAGCTGTTGATTTAGTTTTGCACATATTTGTTATACCTGGCATGTTTATCTGTCCCAGTTATTTTATGTTGAAAAGCCCTTGGTGAATTGTTTGTGATTTTTTTTTTTTTTTTTTTTAAAGCAAAATTAGCTGTGCAGTTAAGTAATGGTCTATTTCCAGTACTTGTCAAGTTTTGATACAATTTGTGTTTAAGTATCTCCTTATCTCAGTAAAGTATTTCTCATACTGGTCTCTCAAAGGTAACGATGATTCACATTTTGTAGATGAGGAGTTCAGGCAGATCAAGTAACACGTCACTGCTCACGTGAAGTCTGTGCAAGAGCTGAAAATTCATCGCGATTCCTCTAAATCCTTGGCTAGCAGCCTAACAACTTAGACTTCAGTACCCTCAAGATACAGGCACCTAAAACCACTTTTAAGCTGTATTTAAGCCCTCTAACACGCTCTAAGAAACAATATAGTTTTTCACATCTTCTCTTTCTGCTTTCATGGCGTTCAGTATTGAGGGTCTGCAAGGGGATCAACAGATCTCTTGATTCCTGTTGAAACCCATGTGTGAACTGGAAGCTGGATGTACTGTGCACCTGATCTTCATGCACTTCTAAGATGAAATAGTGGTTGCAGCTATAGTTTATAATTAAATCAGTTTGCAATACTGCCCACTTACTCTACATTTAATTTTTTTAAATGTTATGTGCTTATAATAATAAAGATTTTGTGAATAAGGAACTGCCTCAGTTGCACAGGAGTGTGTTCACTGATCCTGGTAAATGTGGTTTTTGTTGGTGTTCCTTGACTTGATCTCTGATAACCCTCCAGTGCTGCAGCTGTTCCTAAAAAAGGACATGCCATTTCTCACGTAGCAGATTGCATAATGTTGACAGGGAGGAAAGTGATACAATTCCACATTAAAGCAAATGTTGCTCATGTGAGTTTATTACATACAGTCTTTGATACTGTTATGTAAAATGATTTGTTTATAAAGAGTGTAAGATTCATTTTCTTTCACTTGAAACATGATAAGCATAATTTGTCTAATTTGAAAAATAAATTTTATTCCCCTTCTCCAAACACACACTTCTAATATGCTTTTTGAACAAATGATCGTGATGAGTTTGGTTGCTTAAGGCTGCATCTCATGGGCTTGGTCAGCCTGGCTGTTTGCTAACCAATTGGAGTGGTACCCCATGAGCAGAGCACAGTCCCACAATGTGTGACAAGGACTTGACCTGATAGTTTTACAGTTGTGCAACACACAAGGGGATGAGAGGCTGTGTGGCAGAGACCTGTGATGTTCCTGCTGCCTCTGAGGAGACAAATGTCTAGTGCTTTTGTCAAGGAAAACTGAAAAGCTATTTTCTTTCTCTTTTTCTCCCTCCTGCATTACTTGAGACTAGCTACATGTAGAGCCATCTGTATTTTCACTTTGTTAAAGACACTGACAAACCAATTGTGTTTATTGTGAGGGAAATGCATGAATTTATTGCTATTGGAAGCCATTTTGTTTGTATTTGGTAAGTTATTTTGCCTTTCAAAATAAAGATGTTCGCATTTTGAACTGTTAAACTATTTCTTTATGCTCTGCTGTACATGGGCATGGAACATTATCCTTTCATCACCTGTTTAATGCTTTTAATGTAGTTTAGTAACTTGCTGTGTATAGTTACTGATTTCTTCAGGGATCCAGTAGACTTCCATGTTGTGAAATACTTCTGATCTCATCAACACTGAGACAAATAACATCATACAAGTGTTCGAGAGCTTGTCACCTTACATATATAATCTGCTGCACAGTACGAATGATAGATGGTTATTTAGCAGAGATGCTGAGTAGGTTTTCTTTGGTTCAGTCTTGAAGGTTGCTCTAATTTGCTTTTTCTGCATAACCTGTTCTCTGTAAATGATACAAGATGGAAAGTCAAAAGTGACTAATGTAAGTGAGCTGGGAGTGGATAAAATCGAAGTATGCTGTACTAAAGTGTTAAGTAACCCAAACAGCTAAACAGAAGGGAGGTGTTTGAATGATTTTGAGGGTAATTTGATGAATTTCTTAATTGGCAGAAAAGTTTTTTGTCTTCTTTGCTTATAATCAAAGCAAAGTTGTTTTTATTCTCATAGTGGTGTAGTGGTTGGAACTTGGATAATCTACTGGATTTCTGATTGCGTGTTTTCTGCTTTGGTCCTGCATTATTTTATTCTGGAAAAAAATGTCAGGAATTATTCCCCAGAGGCTTTCTGTTACAGCTTGTGGCTTGCTTGTCTCTTTGTCATGCAATAACAAAAGCTCAGCTCAATTTGTCTGTTATTCTCAGTGTTATCCAAGCACTTAGGTATTTCTTTTTTTTTTCCTTCTGTCAGCATACAGAAAATTGAATTTTGTTTTTCATGTGACTGTATTCCCTTAAAGCAGAATTTATGTGGCTTGTGGTAGCTAACTGTGTGCTAAAGCCTCATCTTGTTTTAGAAGCAGTGACATGTAATGTCACACTTCACCTCTCTTCCTGTTCTTCTTGCAGTATACTTATATCAAGCTGGTCCATTTAGGTGTACTTCAGTATTGCTGATGTGTTTCAGAACTGTGATATGGATGGGTAAACCATATCTGCTAGAGGTGAGGAGGCCAGTGGTGGATGAATTACTTCTCTGGCAGCAGTTCCTCTGGCTGCTATGCATTGCTACTGCATTCAAAGGCACACATGCCTCACTTTTGGCTCTTGAAGTCCCTTCGCTTTCAAACAGAAGGAGCAAATTGAGTTGGCTAGTGCCAGGTGCCTCTTGCCTGCTTCTGCCCTGTTAGCAAGGGCAGCACCTGGAAGGTGAGAAGAAACAGATGGAGAATTAAGAGATGCAGCTAAGCACCTGAAAAGGGCAGTGAGCAGTAGCCAGAGGAATGTAAGACTGGAAGACAAAACAAGAGAAAAATCAAATAACAGATAAGGAGAAGGAATGAACTGAATTTAAAAGGAAATTGCTGTCTAAACAATATCATTCATGAAAAGCATTAGTGTTTTCAGCAGCAAAAGCATTAAAGCTAGTAGCTGTAAATGCCAATGCAGTCATGTCCAAGTTTGTTTTTCAATTTTTATCAGAAAAAAAACTCTTTTGTAGAAGGAGCAGCATCATCTGTTCAAGCAACTTAATAGTGTATTATTGCTGTTAAAAAGCTTTTAAAATGCAGACTTTTAAATTGCTACTGGATCAGTCAAAATTAAAACTTCTTTTATGTTTGGTTTATGTGTGTCAGTAGAACACTGAATGGTAGATTAAAGGGAGGAGACTGGAGATAAAGTGAAAAAATCACAGGAAACTAGAATTAAAAATAAAATTAAAAAAAAAAAACCAAAACTCCATAGTGGAGACTGGAAATCATAAATCCTCTATGAAAAGCTTTGTGGTTTTGAGAGTTGGGTGATGAGTTCCAGGGAGCTGAGTGAGACAGATCAATATCGCAGTCTTACTCCAGAACAGGTTCTCAAGAACTTGTGGCAGCTCATGCTTTTAAGAGTTTGGGCTGTAGCTTGAAAGCAGCTGAGGGATCAATTTCTGTGTATAGTTTTATAGACCTGGAAGAGCCTTAGCTGAAGAGCACTCAGTGGATTCCAGGAGCTCTTGTTCATCTTAACTTGATGCTGCTTTGGCAAGGAAAATTTGAATTTGATAGCTTTCAAGGAACTTTTGCCACTATGGTTGGTCTTCAGTGCTTTAGTTTTTGTCTTGTCACCTTCTTAAAGTGCCTCTTTAGTCTGTTGTAGGCTGCTCTTTTTAACTAGTGTATAGCATCTCCTCCTCGTGGTTGAAATGCTTTTGGAATCAACCAGCTGGTAGGCACATTAACTGGCCAGTTACTGAGAGAAGTTCTGAACAATGCTTTGGTTTCTTCAGAGACTGGCAGCCACTTATATGTAATCTGTGGCCTCAAAGACTTCAGCTGCTGGGAGGGAGATAACTGAGCCTGCCACCTCAAGGCAGAGTGTGGTCTACTGTACATGTGCTGCAAACAGGGAGCTTGTATGTTGGAAGTCTGACATGTTTGGGTCTAAGGGGGTCTATGGGCTAAATCCATCCTTTTCTGCTTATAAACACAGATTGGATTCGTATATTGTTTTACAGACTGGGTGTTAAAAGGCACTATCCTAATTAAATGCCTGGAGCATTTGTCCTTTCTGGCTTGCATATAGAGGGCTCTGGAGAGCAGCAGAGGGGGGATATTCAACAGTCTTAGTTATATATTTAGTAGGAATATGTGATATACTGTGCATTGTATCTCTCAGACTACCTGCAGTAATAATCTTGCTTATTATTTCTCAAGAGCATGGCATTCCCTGTGGATATGTTGAACAGCTACAGTCATGAGGACTTGGAGAGCTCCGGAGAGGACTACTTGTCTAACCTTCGGTGTCGGAATCCAAACCATCCTGACTTCTTGTCTCTGCCAGACCATGGCAAAGTAAGAACCAGCAAGTACCTTAGTCATAGTTTTCTTGATATACTTGTAGGTTAAAAGATTTAAAATACCTAGTCTGTAACTATTGAATTACGTAATTATTTTAGCAAAGCTTTTGTATTTTCCAAACTCCTGTTTGTGTGTAAGCTCTACTTTTTTTTTTTTTTTATTCTGTAATTGAGTTTAAATCTGGATGTCAGTGACTATTTGCTGTTTCTTGGCAGTGGATCTGTAAGGATTAAGTAATTTAAAAAAAAAAAAAACTTAAAATTTCAACTAATGAATCAGACTCTTTCCTAAAAAGCACTAACTCATGCAGTCACAAAAATCTGTCATCATAACTAAGGGGTTCATGATTTACTGAAGCTAACTGTCTCTTTTTGTATCTCAGTCCTTCAGTGTTCTTCATGGTTGAGTTCAATTCTTGATCTGCAAGTTTCACTAATTTCAGAAGTGATTATTTGCTTTTTTATCTTAAATATTCCCTGCTGTTGTTGGGATTTCTAGTAGAGGCTGGTTGTGACACTTTGTTTTAAATGCTTATCCCCTGTGTGGTAAGTTGGTCAATGTGGGTTCTGTCTAGATGAACATTTCTGTTAGAACTAGTACCAATAAAAGCAATGATACATAGCTTTAATGAAAAGTAAGTGAGCTGAGAAGATTCTCTGTGGGAACAAAAGTCAGTGCTGCAGATTCCTTGGCAGAAGCAGAGTCTTGAGTATTTTCCTGCGTTTCTGCAGGTGCTGTGTGCCTACCTATTTGTTTGTATTAACATCCTTGTACAGGGCATAGCGTACAGTAATTTCTTAAATTGGGTAAACAAATTTACTTACCACACCATTAATGTTTGTCTAGTTTTTGTGTATTAATTAAATATTGAAAACATGTGAATTTAAATATCAAAATGCATTTCCACAAAGATACTCAGCTCCTGAAAGTTTGACCCTTCTCATCTTGTTCCTGAAGGAAAATCAAAGAGAGAACTTCAGAATTTCTAAAATGTGTGCAATTTAAGGGAACAAAACTCTTTTGAAGCCAGCCTTCCCATCTTAACATATTAGGGCTTGTGTTAACAAACAGCCATTTTGCTCTGCCAGTTTGTTTTTATGCTTGACTGCCTGCCTCGTTCTTCTGTTGGCTTTGACAGCTTGCATAGCTGGGACAGTTGGAGTGAACATACTGTTGGCTTTTTGCACAACTTTGTTCCAGTTGTGTATATAAAAGCAAACAGCTGTAACAGTATAAATTACTGAAGGTAAATCTGCCAGAGCTTGAAAGTCAGAGCTCTTTATAATGTAGTCTATCATGAGGAAGAGGTCTCTAAAGTAAGCACCAGGTTCTGATGCTTGGCCTTTACACTTAACTGTTAAGCACTCAGCTTTCAACATTTGTCTTCCTTACTCTGCTAAACATTCTTTGTGTATTTTACCATGTTGTTTTACCAAGAGTCTACTGAAATATTGTACACTCTTGTTTCAGATTCCTATTAGCTTGTCAGCTGTGGGCTTCGTTCCTCTTTATGGTGAAGACCAGACACACAAAATTCTTGCTTTGTTCTCACCAGGGGACTCGCTCACAGGTTTCATTTTCAGATTTCAATCTCTGTGTTGCTGTGTCTTTTTCTGTGGCAAATACATGTAACCAGGCCCTTGTTCATTCCATGCTAGTGTAGCTTGTAATTTTGCAGTTTTTGCATTTGTTGTTCATTGCATTCTTGTTCCCATACTGTTATTTTTGTTATGAATTCATATACAGAAGTGATAGAAATTTGCATGCTGATCAGAGTAGACTTGAACCCATTTAATTCAGAATTTAATTCTTTGCTACAGAAGATGTGTAGCAAAGCAACATGGTGCTTGTCTGAATGCAAGTACGTGTATTTCCTGATCTCTTAATGTATACCTCACGTCTCTAGGAGGAATTTATTGAGCAGTCATAGAATCCATTAATTTGCCCATTAATTTAGATGCTCTTTATTAGCAGTGATTGATCAGCATCAAGTGTAAATTTGTCTGTAGTTTCAGATCCTAACATAGCTCTGGCTAAGATGACGTCTCACTGGTTTTGGCATTTTTTTTTCCTCTTTCTCCCTTCTAGTTCTCCATGTTTCCTTTGCTTTCCGTTTAATGCCATATATATGATTGCCAAGTTTGCCACAAATGGCCATAGATAAAACTGTTCCTGATTCCTAATCACGTGGCCATCAGCCTTTTTGTGTTCATCTGTCTCCCTAGAACTTGCACAGTTTCAGTATCAATATCCGTTAGCAACCTAAAACTAAAATATACGTGTGAAGCAGACTCCTCTTGGCAGGCCCAGTTTTTAGTGAAAGGAGGTGCTAGAATGCAGTGATGAGGGATAGTGCTTATGTCTGAAAAACAGTCCCTGTATATCATCCTGCACAAAATCTGTGTTTGGTTTTATTATTCTCAGTTTTCAAACAAGTTTCGGACTAGGGAGCACTACATATGGGGGGTTGTATAACACCACATTTGTTATGCTAGGGTAGTAAGAACAGCATTAATATAGTACCACCTAGAAGATGCTTAATTTGGTGACAGTGTTATTCCTAATTGTTTAGGAGCTTTAATGAATGTTTCTTTTGGAATGGTAAGAATCACTAACTTTTTATTTCCCCTTGTTTCTTTCAAGCTGTAGCCCTGTATCTTGCTGACCAGTGGTGGTCAATTGATGACATTGTGAGAACATCTGTCCCTGCTAGACAGGGGCTTCATCAGGTAAAGCACTCCAACGTTCCCTTAGCAATTATTCTTATCCTTCAAGATAATGGCAAGTAATGGCAAATAGCTAGTGTGTGAGATGTTACATGTTTTCTCTTAATTCAGAAATAAGTTGGCTGTCTCAAGTCAAAAGCAAGGTCAATGGGAATAAAGAAAGAGGTACTAGAAGGAAGAGAACGTAGTTGTGAAGATAGTGTCTAGAGCAAGTGTGACACTCATACAGTAGCTTCTTATGTTATGTAAGCTATTTAGATGTTAACGATGTTGAGTGTTTACTCTTTAGAGCATCGTATATCTGGTTGTATTGAAACATCTTAGTACAATGGTGCATTGTACTGTAGCAGTGCCTATTAGTCTTATGAGGAGACTAGTAAGCTAAAAATATTGTTGGGAATCTGTTTGATAGAGGCAAGCTGGAGCTGGTGGCTTGCAGTGGCAATACAGGAGATTTAGGAAAGTAATTTGCCTCATGTCTGCTTTATTGCTCATCATTGACCTTTGTTACCTTATTATAGACACCTGTGTAGCATGGAGTTTTGTTTTTTCCAAAACTGGAAATCTGTATTTTTTTCGGGAGTATAATTTATATCTGCTCATGGAATATAGGCACTCATTTTTTGTTTTTATATTTTTTTTTAATTTACTGTAGAGAATTTGGCATGTAGCCTTGTTTTCCATGTGCTTCTTAATGGCAGAATAGTGATTAAATCAGGAAAACTGAATCTTTTAGAGGTAGCATAGCTGAGACTCTGGGCATTGGGAAGAGACCATGGTTCTTCCGTTCTTCCTTCACAGTGAATAGGATAGTGCTGAACTTAAATTTCTTATGTAAAAGGAACCCTGCAGGACAGAGAAAAGGATATTGAGTTCCTTGTTTCCTGCCACAGAAACTGTTGTAACTAATTCTTCCACTGCATCATGTCTTGTTGTCTGCCACTCTATCAGCAGTGATTGAGTGTGCCAAGTCCTGCTACTCTGTGAGGCTCATCATTTCTCCTTTGTAGGACTCCAGTAACCTGCTAGCCTGGGAAGTCTGAGGCTGGTGTACTGCTATTGTATCTGGTGAATGTTTCTTAAATTCAAAACCAGTTTTGAGATAAAATCAAATCATTGCCCCCACCGCCACACTCCCAGCACTTGTCTCAGCTTTTACCCATTGGAATAAGAGTGATGTTGAAGTCATGAAATATCCTTTGCCTATGGTAGTGCTTTATACTTAATCTATTGCTATGACTTCCCAGCATCTCCTTGTCCTCAAACCCCAGAGCTTCATCCTGCTTCAGCACTTACAGCTTCTCTTGATACCATCTGCAGCTGTGTTAACTGACAAGTTTGAAAAATGAAGTCCTTAATGTGTGAGTATTAACTAATCTGACCTCTCTTCTAAAATGTTCTTTTGTGTTTCTGTAGGTGAAGTCTGTTGGAGAGAGGGTTGTTCTCTATGTTCTGAATCGAATTATCTATCGGACGCAAGAAATGGAAAGAAATGATATCCCATTTCTCTGTCATGGTAGCAATGACTACGCTAAGATCATGTGGAAAAAAGGAGAGGCTATTGGTTTTTATTCTGTTAAACCTAAAGGTAAAACACTTGAGTGTTGTGGGATGTGGCGAGGTAGAGCAGGGGAGATAGGGACCTTACTTGAAGAATATTGTATTTAGCAGACTTTACAAGCCTTGCAGGCCTGATGAGGTGGTGTTTTCCTGAAATCATAAGAGGTCAGGTTGCTGTTAAAATTTCTAGGTTAAATGCTTATGTGCTTTAGCAATCAAAGAAAATTCTTAGATTTCTTCCTGTTCTACAAAATATATTGAAAACTGTAGAAATGATGTATGCCTGAAAGGTTTTTTCTCTTTTCTCTAGAATAATTGTTTACAATTGGAATGGGAGTTTTTGTGGGGCTTTTTTGTTTGTTTTTTGACCTAGCTCCAGAATGCAGAGATCTTGTTTATCTGAAATGATTGTAGAATCAGATGTCGTTATCTCTTAAACATTTTATAACATGACAGCATGGAAACTCTGTTCACGGGCATAAGATTCAGCTACACCTGGTGATCATAAAAAGAGATTTGCTTTCCTCCTACACATGCATTCCCTCAGAGATTACAATTGAGCTGGCAGGTTTATGTTATTAATGTTACAGACTTTCTGTTGTTTTTCTAAAACATTATAATTTCCCTTAAGTCTTTTTTTTTTTTAATTTATTGTGTTTTTCATTTTTTTGCTGAACAAAACTTAGTATTTGGGTAGGCTGCTTAGCACATTGATAACACATTGATATCAATATTTGGATCAAGGAGAAACAGTCTGGCATTTTTGATTCATCTCTAGAGGGAGTTAAATAATTCAGGATTAGTGATGGTACTGGAGGCTTGTTGGAAACATCCACCATCTAACATACATATATATATGCCTTTGTAAACTGTTAAGAATAAAATAATAAACTGTCTGGGTCACTGATCTGTTCTTATCTGGCAATCAATCTAGGAAAGCAACCAGCTAATTTGTTCTGATTGTTATCTTTTGCGGTTTTTTTTCTTTTTTTTTTAAAGAAATTATGCATTGCATAATTTGTGTAACTCAGGATTATTTTTTTAATGTCGAAATTGCTATAGGTGGTAGTTACAAACTAGTATTTACATTGCACCAGTTTTTGTTGTGGCCTTATAAAGCTGGAAGTTAAGAGTAGTGATTCTGGTTTTAGACTAGAATGGGGACACTTCTTTATGCATCACTGAAGTTTTACTATATTCGTGGTCACTTGTTACATTTCTCATTATGCCCTCTCATTTACTGGTCCTGATTTAGCAAACACTGAAGGCTAATCTGTCTAGGCATTATCAATATTTCACCCATGTTTGATTGTGTGCTATATTCTCCAAATGAGTACTCTATGTGGAGAAAGACAGTTCTGGAAACAGATGGTTAGGTCATTGTACTTTGAGACCAAGGTTGCAAAGACTACTTGTGATGTATAGACAACTATATGCTTCTCTTTGGCCTTGTTAGAGGAAAGGACAACTTTTGGGTGTAGTTCGTACTGACTCACAAAAGCAGGGCCTGAAAATGGATTGGATAGTTGATGTGCTACTTTAATGACATTATATGGCATCCATTTGTCACCACTGTCCATAGCTACCCTTAGAATCCTCTAATACTGAAGTACCTATGTGTTGTGACAGCCTGCTTCATTTTTGAGTAATTATGGATAATATGGTATTTATGGGACAATTCAAATGTCAAGTGTCTTAAGATTTTTTTTTTGTGGTTTCATTTAAAAAAAATGGAATTACAGTTTCAGTCTTTAAACAAGAGGTGAATTATAGTCTTCATATTTGTTTTGAGGAGTGATGTAATCTGCATAAAAGTGCAATTCAAGAATTTTATGGTGTCCTTTTCCCTTCTCCTTCTTTCAGTTTCATTTTTAGTGTAGTTTTCCTGTGGAATTCTATAGTGAGATTTCGAAGTGAGCCTTTCCTCTCTATCTCTGCTATTCTCTTCTGGTAACATATTAATTATGAAGCTTGCTTAAAGAGACAATAGATGGCTGATAGCAATTATTTCTTTTTAATGACTGTTATAAATTCTTTTTATAATTTTTAATATAATCTTAAAAGCTTGGTATAACTTTTATAAAGGGGGGAAGTATTTGTTTGAATAAGCTAAAAATCCATGCTACAGCATGTCAATGCTGGTGTGTACTGATGGATATTTTTTCCCCTCCTGTTGTTTCAGGAAGTGTTTGTCGCTCTTACCGTGGTCAGAATTATAGGCTGCCAGTGCTAGACACAATGTTTGTGAGAAAAAAACATCGTGGGAAAGACGCTGGGCTAATCATGTTGGAAGACTTTGTGGATTCCTTTACTGAAGATGCTCTCGGCCTACGATACCCACTGTCACCCTTCATGTACACAGGCAAGTTCTTTAATTTATTCTTCTGATCTTCTTTGAGCTTTCTTTAAGTGTCCGAATAAGCCCTGTTATTCAAGGTCTGTGTTTTTGCCTGTGTCCTCAGTTTCTGTATTAAATGTTCTGCCCTTCAGTGAAGGCTAAAAATCCTGATTTGTTTAAGATGGTGAAGTAGTTCCTTATTTAGATTTTTAATCCTCTACATAAGATTAGAATATTTGATCTCCTTTGGCTTTGTGCTACTGTGAAGTTTACCACTGTGTCCCCCCCTGAGCCTCCACAATGGGCTGAGGTGGTTCTGTGTGTGATCTAATGTATACCTTCTTTGTAGCACCTTTATCTTGCTTACACCTAAGCCTCATAAGGTCATTTAATTCATGCTTTCTTAGAACTTCTGGTCAAGTGCATATATTAATCTATGATTTAACTTGGTGTCCTGGTTTTGGCAGGGAGGGAGTTAATTTTCCTCTCAGTAGCCAGTGTGTTTTGGATTTCATATGTGAAGAATGTTGATAAACACCCTGATGATAGGAGTTGTTAATGAGACCAAGGACACTGTCTGGCTTTCCAAGTCTTGTTAACATGCAGATGCAGGAAGCTGGGCGAAAGATAAAATAGTTGACCCAAACTGGCCAAAGAGAGTATTCCATGCTACAAACATCATGCTCAGTATATAAGTGGGGGTTGCCCATGGGAAGGGGCAATGGGGGCATCCTATGCATCCATTTTCTTTTTCTTCCACTTCTCTCTTCCTCGCTGGCATTTTTCCCTCTACCTTGCTGGCTCACTTTCACTCCTTTGCTTGCTGCTTGGTTTTGTTTTCATGATCACTGCTCAGGATGGGCTGCATTGGTCACTGGGACATCAGGTGGTGAGAAGTTGTACATTGTTCATTTTGTATATATTAATATCCTTATATTCTGTTGTTATTGTAGTTTTCCTTTGCTATTTTAGTAAACAGTCTTTATCTCAACCCATGATTTTTCCTTTCTTCCCAATTTCACTCCCCTATCCCACCGGGGAGAGAGATGGTGAGTGAGAAACCGTGTGGTGACAAAGGCTAAAGCACCACGCTTGGGTATAAGAAAACACAGTTGTAATGTTCAAGGAAAACACAGCTCTTCCGTTAGCAACCCAAGAGGGTTGTGTCATCTAGGAAACGACACATTCTGGAAACAATGTTGCTTGGGACTGTGTTCAGGCAAGAAGCACAATTCCTTTTTTTTCCTTCACATTTCCTTGTTTTTCAAGGCTTATATCCTACTTCTAGGCCATCTGCCAGCCTTGCTTCTACGAACCTTTTCATATCCTTGTTAGCCACTGGAAATTTTCTGCTTTTCCAAGTGCCACTGTCTGCTGTTGGATTTGACTAGACTTGGTTTGTTGGCTTCAACTACCAAACTGTCTTTAGCAGAATTTAATGACTCATCCCTTTTTCCCTGGTCAAGGAATGGTATGACAGGGATCTTGTCCACTGAGGTTATGCATCAATAGTGAATCAGGTGAAAAACAGTAGTTTTCCTGGTAGCTACTGCAGAATAATGTCAAAGCATGCGTCTCCACATGGATGTTTATTATGCGTATTGGGAGAAAAGAGGTTGAGGGACAGCAGAGAAAAAAATATTCCAGAAGTGAACAGTGAGTGGATGATAAGCCATGCAGTGGTAACATGTTCACATTCCTAAAGAATGCTTTTCATGAGTGCCTATAATAACATGGGGTGACAAAAATCACTTGACTATATCCTCTGCCTGAGAGCCCTTCCATCCTGGGTTGAGTCTTGTGATTGGCAGGGACGGTGACCAGTGAAGTTGTGAAACTCTCAAGTGGGTACTTAGAGAAGAGGAAAATCCCATCCACCTTTTTTTTGCAGTTTAAGATAATAATTGAAGATGTTTAAACCTGAAGAAAGGCTTTATTGAGAAGGATGAGTAGTGTAAAACAATATAATGTTTATTTCAGACTTGACTGTTTTGTTGACAATTTTTTTCTGTGGTGGTTTATGTGTGTAATGGAAGATTGCAACTTAATTTGATTTCAGATAAACTTTAAAAACTGAGGTACAGCTGAGTATATAGTATATCTAATACAGTGTTTTTTCTTATGTTTGCTCAGCTTGTAAGCAATATCTTGAGAAGTACCCTGGGGATCATAGCCTTTTGTGGGAAGTAGAGGGAGCAGGACGCTGGTTCCAGAAGACATCTATTGTGTCTGTATTGCAAAAGGAAAAGCTTAAAATTGCAGGTATGGATGCTTTGTTTTGGTTTTTTCCTGACACTTTGTAAAAGTTGAACAAACACTCTGCTGGTACAACTGTGAATTCTGTGAACACTGCCCATGGAAACAAGCAGAAAGATTTTTATATGTCCTGAGATCGTATTTGAAGTGGTTAATTGTTACATAAAGGTACTATAATTTTCCGTTTCCCTGTTTCCTCTTTTAAACCTTAAAAACAGAGGCCTCACAAAAAGAACATAAGAGTTTCCAAGCAGAGGATCACTTTCGACAATCTGCAGCAGTATCTGAAGCAAGTGGACAGAAGACTGAGCTAGAAACACAGCTAAGTGTAGGTACACACTGTTACTTCTTTTTTTTTTTTTTGATTGCTATGTTACTAAAAAACAAAGTATAAGAAATGCTTGTTGTCCATCTCATTATAATTGAATCAGCTGAAGTCTGCATCAAATATATATATAAAGCAAATGCTTTTGTTACTTTTTGAGTGGATGTTACACTTCCCAGTCATGTAACACTGATGAATAAGCTGGGGTTAAAAATTTTTTTTTTTTTTTTTTTTTTTTTTTTTTTTGGCAGGAGTGGGGTGTCTCTATGAAAGTAGAGGGTCTGTGCCACAGCTGTCAGAGTCTGTAATTTGATTTGAGCTGTTTGCTAGCAGATTAGAGAAGGAAGAGGATTTCAACAGACTGTGAGATCAAACTGTCTAGAAAGACTAGTGAACAGTAGAGTCGTCGTAAGAGTGGACAGAATGAGGAAAAGTGTTTATAGAAGTGCATGTTCACATCACAGTTCAATGCAATGGCAAGTGTTTAGTTTGCATTCAGAGTTATACATTTTCCATATAGGACTGCAGCTTTCTTTGTACATATTTGTAATATCAGGGATATTTCAGCTACATATGGATATGTGGTTATTGTCCTGGTTTTGGCAGGGATGGAGTTAATTTTCCTCTCAGTAGCCAGTGTGTTTTGGATTTCATATGTGAAGAATGTTGATAAAAACGCCCTGATGATAGGAGTTGTTTTTAATGAGACCAAGGACACTGTCTGGCTTTCCAAGTCTTGTTAACATGCAGGTGCAGGAAGCTGGGCGAAAGACAGATAAAATAGTTGACCCAAACTGGCCAAAGAGAGTATTCTATGCCTGTCGTAGTTTAGTTTAGCCCTGATCAGGACCAGACTACGCAGTCTCTCTCTCACTCCCCCCATCCTCTGAGAGAATAGGGGCAGATAATATAAGAGAAAAGGCTCGAGGTTTGAGATAAGGACGGGGAGAAATCCTTAAACTTACTGTTACAGGCAAACCAGACTCGACTTGGGGAAAACTGTTCATTTATTACTGAAAACAAAGCAGGATAATGAGACAGAGAACAAGATAACCTCCCTCCACCCCTCCCTCTTCTTGGGCTTAACATTATCTCTACCACCTTCCCCCACCCTGAGGCGCACGGGGGGAAGAGGGAATGGGGGTTATGGTCAGTCCATCACACATTGTTTTATGCCACTGCTTCTTTGTCAGGGGAAGAACTCCTCACATTCCTCCCCTGCTGCAGCCTGGGGTCCCACCCACGAGCTGCAGTCCTTTGTGAAACTGCTCTGGCAGTTCCACGGGGTGCAGTCCCCCCAGAACAGCTGCCCCAGTGGGCCGTCCACAGGTCATAGGCTCCTTAGGGCATCTACGTGCCCCGATGTGGGGTCCTCTGTGGGCTGCAGGTGGATCTCTGCTCCTCTGTGGGCCTCCATGGGCTGCAGGGGGACAACCTGCTCCGCCATGGCCATCACCTCCATGGGCTGCAGGGGAATCTCTGCCAGGAGCAGCATTACTCCTCCCACTCCTTCTCCACTGGCCTTGGTGTCTGCAGCCGTTCCTCTCACAAGAAATTCTTCGCCATCAGCTCTGTCTGAGAGGCAGACACCTCTCAGATTCTCTTTACATCTCCTCTCCTCTCCACTTCTTGCAGCTGGGCTGGACTGAGTCAGGCCCAGTTGGCTGCCTGGCCGGGAGGCCAGAGGGTGAGGCCTGCAAGGCCCACAAGGCTCGTGCCTCCCCCTTTCTGTCCCTGCTTAGCTCTTTCACATCTTCACTTCTTCCTCTTTTTTTTTTTTTTTTTTTTTTTTTTCTGTTTTTCCCTTTCTTAAATACATTATCGCAGAGGTGTTGTCAGAGAACATTCTGTCACCAATTGGCTTGGCCCTGGCCAGCAGCAGGTATGCCCCAGGCCCAGCCAAGTCCACTGGACAAAGGGGAAACTTTTAGCAGCTTCTTGCAGAAGCTACCACCATAGCACCCCCTCGCTAAATAAAACCAGAATAATGCCATAAACACCATGCTCAGTATATAAGCGGAGATTGCCTGTGGGAGGGGGCATCCGTCCTTGGCATCCACCTTCCATCTTTCCGTCTTGCTTGCTTGCTGAGGCCATGCAGAATGTGCTTGAAAATAGCTTGTAGCTCCAAATAACAGTGAGCATTCACGTGCTTCAGGACTGTCTGTAGTATTGACATGACCATGCTCTCGTAGAAGTCAATGCTTTAATTAAAAATAGGAAATAATGTCTGAATCTATACTTACATTTCAAATCTAAAGTTTAAATATTGATAGCTGAAAGTCAAATGTCCCTTTTCCCAGTTAAGAAAATTAGCATTTCCCAAAGCAAAAGCTGACAGTAAAGTTATGTTTTTAGTCTTTAAGTGGCCAGAAGCAAAAACTCTTAATTTTCTTTCATTTGTAACAATGTCTTGAGCATCATCACTGAGTTCTAGGTTCAGGTTCCAAAAATAATCGTATCAGCAACATGATCTAAAAAAAAAGCATGTTGTGGTTGTAGAGCTATATGGATGTACCTGGAGAAAATATAGCAGAGAGACAGTAGCTGGTAAGTGTTGCTGTGAGTTAAAAACTCCAGCCCTGTCTTTTGCCTTCTTGGAGAAGAGGAAGACAGTGGATACCAAAGTGTTCCAAGTCCTCATAGCTTGGTAGAATTCCTGGCAGCTCTCTTCTTGGCTTATACTATGTATAAGCAGTTCTGCAATTCTTTGAAAATTGTTGGACTGCCAAACGAAATAAAATACCCCACATTCTCCCAAACCAGGAAAAAACATTCCCCAACTTTCACTTTCACCTTCTCTGAGTGCTCCCTATTTTGTGTGTTTTGATGCTAGAATAATTTGCCATTAATCAATAAATTCTTGTATATTTAAAACTCACTTGACATTGTTTCAAGCAGCAGAATGTAGATATGGCTGCTTTTTGCTCGTGGTCTTGGGTAGTACTGGAAGTGAGGCTGGAAAGGAGGCAGAACACCTGGATGCTGGTTATTGCCAGTTCTAGATTACTTCCAGCAGCTAAGAGTGAGCAATGTGCATAACTTTATTTTAATGTATACAGCTTGTACACACTTCAGAGTATCAAGTGCATGATCACTGAATCCTCAGCTAACTTGCAGAAAAAAATGGAAGTATTTGGGAGAATGGGGAAGAGCAAGAGGCAAAAGAGCTCTAGGGAGGTAACTCTGACAAGCAGCCTCTTGTGCTGACTGTACATGTAACCTGCATTACTGCTGAATCACTTAGCTCTGATTTTTCTTATCTGATCTCTTTTTCTATATAGGCTGCCATTTTCTGTTGCGTGCCACAATAAAAATAAGACTACAAAATAGAATACAAGTATAAAAGTAAAACTTTCCTGTTAAATTTTTTCAGCTACTGTAGTGTAGTCCCTTGGGTTTATACAGAAAGGAGAAAGAAAACAGAAAAAGACCTTTTGCATTTAATTATGTGGACACATGTTATAAACTGAATGGTTAGGAAGGTAGTGTTGTTTATAATGACAAGTTACTTTCAAGTCTTACCTTCTATGTTGAGGCCAGAAGTTAAATGCAGAAAAAAATATTCATTCTTCTAATAAAGATAATTTAAAAAAAAATGTTGAGAGATAAGATACATACATATAAGTATCTTAAATTAAGAGTGGTTGTAGCTGCTCTTCCATAGGATCTTTAGTACAAAATAGTGCTTTAGAAAGGTGGAAACATAGATGGGGAGATGAAGGCATTTCAGTCAGTTAAGAAGTTTTTTGAATAACATTAGCTTTGCTTTTGCTTCACAGGCTGACTCTCAGAGAGGTAAAGAATCAATAGATGTCCATGCAAGCACATCCGAAGGTAAAAATAGCCTTGATTGTCGGTATTGTGATTACTATGGATTAATAAGTTAGCATGCTCTTTTACTACTTTCAATCTTTACTGCTTTCAATCTCACATTGGCAAGTGTGTAAACGTATGCCTTCCTCTAAGGTGCTGAGGCTCAACTAATAAACATTTTTGATTGTTACAAGTCTTGTAAAGATACTACGCATGTGTATTCAGAAAAAAAGTACCACAGTGAAATGCTGTTTTACTCAGTTGCTTAATGAAATATTGGAGAGAAAATTATATGCAGATCTTAGACTGCATTTGTTTCCTTGCATTTATTTTGTTGTTCTTTGTTTGTTTGTTTGTTTGTTTTTTCCTAAGACCCTAACATAGCTCCCATTTCCATTCGGACACGAAGTAGTCATTTAAAACGTCCTAGGATAGGAAGAAATACCCAGGAATCTGAGCCTGAAACTTCCCAAGGAGATGAGGAAAATGCTCTTCATGTGTCAGAAAGCAGGTAGAGGAGCCCATATTTTACTGATTTCTTATTTTGTTGCTTAGGCAGTGACAAACTACATCAGTGTCTCAAAGTGTGCTACTTGGTATTTCTTTTCCTTTCTTCCTACTTTATTTGCTTGATTTTAAAATTACTGAAAATAAAGCCTGATGTGAGAAAAAAAAAAAGTGAGACATCACCTGAGGAGTGATTGCACGAAAATGTGGTGTTTCTGAAAGCTCGGCAGATACTGGAAATAACAGTAAGAAAACAGTGAGGGCTGAGTGTGTTCTGCTGTAACTGAGTCTGCACGAAGGTAAAAACTATGTATTCATACAGCATAGTTCCTTGCAATAATATAACTGGACATGTATCCACAATGCTGTAGGTGATCTTTGGAGAGGTGTCCTCCTGACCTCTTATTATGGTGGCATATTGCAGTAAAGTCTGTTTAGTTTGGGAGCTGGTTATTGCTTGTTACTTTGTAACAAAAGAGTTACAGGGAGCCACCCATCTTCAAAGTAAAGCCCTTTGTTTAGATACATTCTGATTTAAAACCATCATATCCAGACTTGCATCCTGTGAAAAAAAAAAAAAAAAAGTACTCTCCAGTTTAAAGGATGTTATCTTGTGTAATAATTGTAGAATTATCTTCATGTGAAGAACTGTACCACTTGCATGCCATAAAAATTCACACAAGACAGAGCCTGAAGTACTAATTTGCTCTGGCCTCCATCCAGAAAGTAAACTGTGTCTACTTTAAATAAATAAATTGCTCCTTCCTCCCCCTTCCTGTGTGTGAGCATATGTATGCTCATAGACACACACTGACCTGCCCCATCCTGTGTCTCTCTTTCCCTCTCTTTCTCTTCCAAAAAAATCCACTGTAACTCCAAAAACCTCTTTTGAAGAACTGAAGGTAACCTGATTATTTTCTAGGATATCCCTCAAACTTGTTCCATTAGGTTTCTTTAAACAAAATTAGTTGGGTTTGTTTGGTTTTTTTTTTTTTTTTCATGTGAAGCTGAGGTCTCAGCTAGGTACAGCCTAATTTTTGTGTTAAAAATGCTCTGTGGAAATGCAGAGATACAGCACTGCCGTCCTACACTGTTGGTGTGCTGCCCTAAGCTGGTTCAGTCAGGCCAAGTGGCATGGCTTGATGCTGCCACAGGTTGAGAAATTCTTTGCCCTGTTAATACTGATAATTAGCTAGTTGGTATGTATGAGGACTAGCCTGTTATGAAGAGTCAGTGTTTTGGACCTTGCAAAACGAATTGCCTCTGCTCCTTTGAACAAGACGTGTAATGTTGTGTGCGTGAGCAGAGCTAAGGGGAATCCTGATGGCAACAGAGCAGGATATCAGCTTGGCTCTCTCCTTCCATGCGTATTAGCAAATGCAGCAGGGTCTTCTGTCAGGAACTTTCTCCTATGGAGTGTCTTCATCTCAAGGCTAACACCTGGCATAAAACTCTCCAGTACTGCCTTTACTATGAGGTCGTGAAGCAGCCTTCTGCAGATCTATTGGATGTACTTTTTTCTTTGCTTACATGTAACGCTTCCAGTTTATCTAAGATTTATAATCTCAAAAATGAGAAATGAATGTTTGAGATAGGTAGTAACACTATCAGGTGCATTAGAGCTTCATCTTTAGCTATTTGCTAATTTCATCTCTAGCTGGATGAATCATCTTCAGCCATGATGTGTTTATTGCCTTGAATTCTTTTCCAATCATGGTCCTTGTAATATGCGTATATTCAAAGATTATACAAATATGTTTGCTCTTATAACTAACTTTTTGATTTTAAGCTGTTTCTGCAGTGGCAGTGGGAGAAGTTGCTTTCCTTATCCCCCGTTTGTGGCTTCCAAATATGTAATAGGTTACTGCTTTCTAAATTTAAAATAACAAACTTAAGTTTCTGACTTTTATTCCCATAAAGTGGAAGTGAGATAGATGTCTTCATTTTGTAATTGCCAAAGCAATTTTTCCTAGTTAATATTTTTTTTTCCTAATGAGGAGTTAGACATTCTTAGATGTATCTAGTTTTCTAGATTCTTATGTCCTATGGCAAGCACGTCATAAGCACTTTATAATTGGTCGTGAAAGAATTTCCCTGCTGACATCACAAAAATTATGTATTAATCTAAAAGATTAAAGGATATATCTTAATACCTGCTGCAGGCTGGAACTTCCTGCCCACACATCTGAAACCTCTGAATGCTTACTAGAGGTACTTGAGGAGAATACTGTTGAGGCTGAGGAAATGATTGGTGAAAATGAGGACCAGTCTGTATCAGAAGTGGAGCTACATGTATCACCCCGTGAGAAGGAGGTGAGCTGGATGTGATAAAGATAGCGAATAAGTTTGGAATACATCTGCAGTTTCTGTTAAATATAGTCCTTGCTGCCTTGATTCATATGACCATGAACTCTTTGATTTTTGTACCAAGGCTTTGTTGAGAAGTATGACTGAGAAGCTAAGGCTAGTATAGGATTAGTTTCAGGGAATATTCCATTATACTTTTTTGGAACAATAGAGTTCATAAGACCTTCAGTAAGAATTATTTCTAGCTGGTCTACCAACCTAATTTTCTTAATTGATTTCTCCTAACCAGATATTCCAGAGAACTGGAGTAATATCAAGGCCTGATCCAGTATCTCTAATGTAAAAAAAATAAAGTTTATTTGAAGAAGCCAATAGCTGATATGCTTTAGTGACTACTGTTGGCTCTTTTTACTTCACTTAAAGCTTGTCTGCTTTGATGTTTAAATCCAACTTTCATCTACAACTTGTTAACAATTTGAATTTAAATCTGTGAGTAACCTTTGTGCCTAGCGATGCCTAGGACATTTTGTTCTTACCGGTGAGGAAGTAGATCTTGCACTATATTGGGTTCAAGGAGTGATTGCAGCATGTATGCTTAAGATGCATAAAAATTGCTTGGCTCCTAACAGTGTAAGCTATGGCCAGAAATTTAGTGCAAGTAACAACACCAGGCTGTACGCTGGTTAAGTGAGCTACTCTGCACTAAGCTCTACCTTCTTAGTAGATGTCTAGGTACCTGAGCTATCTGCTGCTGCTGCTCAGATTTAGATCATGGATATGGCCCACTAGTGTTGGGGAACAATGGCTGGGCATAATCTTGACTTAGAAATGTGATTTTTTTTTTTTTTTTTTAGGAAACTCCATCAGAACCTCTTAATGGTGAGGTAACAGAAGACACTGGTAAGACCTCACTTATGACTGAAGAGGAAACAGCTAATGAGGTTGTAAGTGGTGAATCAAAATTGCAGTCTGAGAGCCAAGGAGAAGAGCGCTTAACGCTGTTTGTTCCATTAATTCTTGAGTCTCCACCAAAACCTTCAGAAGACACTGTATCAGAGAAGGTGAGAGAATCAGAGTGTAAATATCTTGCTGTTTTTTCTTTTGTTAAATAACACATACAAAGTAGCCCCTACTATTGTAGAAAATTCTTGGGATAAGTCATTATTAGGCCAGATGTAAATCCATAAACAGAATATACTATTATATACTATTATATACTATTTCTGTTTTAATATGCAGAAATGAGTCATATATGCATGTGATGCCAAAAAAAAAAAAATACATTCCTCCAGTTTGCCTTGGCAGTAATGAAACAGGTCTTTCTCACTAAAATACTAGTTGGATATGAATGAAAAGCCACATCCTTATTTTGTCTAGTAATTCTGCCCTAATGAAGTGTACAAGCAATTATTACTGGTAAAATTCCCTTCTAGAAAACAGATTTTACTGGGTTTTGTTTATAGTGCAAAAGCAGATTGTTACATGATAATTGTATATATCTAAAATAAAAAAGTGTGGATTTTTTTCCCTGGGATTAATTTCAGAATGTTTTTACTGTACCTGAATAGTTCTTTGAATAATTTGAATTTGAAAATAGGAGAGCAACTCTGAATATCAAATGCAGTTCACAAAATAGTCTCATGCAAAAAGGAGGAAAGGACTGGTTTGTTGACTGTACATGTAGTACTAAAACCTGCTGAATGCCAAACTACCTTCCAAGGTTGCTAGCTAGGGCAGTAGTTGTTCAGCCTCTTGTATCTTCAATTAATTGTCTCTTTGGTTGTTTTGGCACCCTTCTCCTCCTCCTGCAGGTTTTAAATGCAAATAATTCAGAAGTGATAACTGAAGAAAGTGCATCAGCAGAGGAGGGCACTGAAGAACAGCAAGAGTCTGAAAAGACCACCACTGAAAACGCAGCTGCTTCAGCATCAAAGGAAGAGCCCTCTGACAATGGCCTGCCCAACTCTGTGCTAACTGAAGCAGCAGAAGAATCTATTTCTGAAAACCTATCAACCAAAACAGCTTCCTCATTGGAAGATCAAAATGAGGAAGCAGGGCACAACTCACAAGAGGCCTCTGTTGCCTTGAGTCAGAGCTCTTTGATAGTGGTTGAACTTGAGGGTGTTTCTTTTCAGCAGCCTCCTGGACAGGAAGGACAGAAGAATCAGTTGGAAGAGCACTCAGAAGAGTCTGCTGAGCCGACCTATCCGTACACTCAGACAGCAGTGGAGCGGGCTGCTGACAGTAGCTCTGAGGAAGCAGAAATTGAGGTACCCATTGTAGATCGGAGAAACTTGCGAAGAAAGGCCAAAGGCTACAAAGGCCCACCCAAGAAAAAAGGAAAGCCAGCTTAAAAATTAGATATTGATTGTTAATTCATCTATTTATAAGAAAGTTTGGTTTTTTGGTTTTTTTTTTTTGGTTTGGTTTTTTTTTTTCTGTAAAAACACTAGGGTATAACTAAACCGTATGGGACATGGGACACACGTGTTTAAAATTCTGGGTTGGACTTCCTCTTGGGATTCGTCACTTTTCCTCAAGTTTTCTTGAATTTTTAACCACTAGACATTGAGCTTCATCAGACCATGAAAGTAAACAGCCACTCTCCTCCTTTTATAAAGGATACATGCTGAATAAATACAGTCGTGCTAGCAAAGGGAACAATTTGCATATTTGTGGTGGCAGTTGTGGAAGAAAAATGCAGTGTGAAATCCTGGCCCTATCAAGGTCCCTTAAATTCCTACAGACTTCTATGAGGCCAGACATCACTCTAGCATGTCTTTTTTTTTTTAATAACTTTCTATTCTCTACTGTGGAGAGAAGCAGAACAAGAAAAATCCTTCCTCGCTTCTTTTTCCCTCCCCATAGATTATCTCAGATGAGATTAAAAGAATGTAAGATTCTGTAATTCTAGGTCTCAAAATACACAAGAAAGTATAACTTAGTAGATCAAAACAACATAAGCAGCATCTGTCTTTCATGAGAATCGCTTGAAACAGCCAAGTCAGTAGAAACACAGCACAGTATCTGCCATAGTGCACTCTGATAATTAAATTCTTTATGTGAACATTAAGAAATGCCTACACAGTAAACTCTTTGTAGATTCCAAAGCGAGCATCTTGGTAAACATAAGTTTTTTTTTTTTTTTTTCCAGAGTGTGTGGAGTGTAGAGTCCAGCACATAATACAGAATCGTTTGAACTGCATTCCTGAGTACTTGCATGTGTTGAGTGGATACTTGAGTACTTGTTACATTACAGGAAAAGGATATGACAACTTTTGATCTCATTTTGGTTTGAATGGAAGTGGTGGTTTGTGTTTTCCAAATACTTGGCTGGTACTGTGGGGTAACTATTAAGATGTTGTGTTTGCCAGGTGTGTGACTCCTGTGAGTGCTGGCATTTCAGGTGGTTGTGGCATTCATTTGTGTGAATATTACTGCGTGTTTCAGCAAATGCTTGTTTGCCAAACTTCTATGCCTTCAGGAGTTAGCAGGTGATTCCTTGCAAATACTTCTAATTCTCGCTTTCTTTTTCTAACTTGGGATGATAGCTTCCCAGTTAAAGCTTCTCTTAAAAGCAGCAACCAAACGTTGCTGTATGCAAAGAGAAATAAAACCAGGCTTTTCATGCTTGTTTCACTTCAGAGGTTCTCCTGGCAAACCATATATTTAACTTAATTTGTCACAAATACAGTAAGTTACTCCTTAGTTTGCTATGTGTTTCATTCAATAAACAAAGCTCCTCTTGTACTGGGTTAAAAACTCAGGAATAAGAATAAACAATGGTTCTAAGAACAGGAAACCACACCACTATTTGTCCTCTTATATGGATTTTCTAGAGTGAGTGAACTGGTCTCCCACAGTGTCTCAAAAATAGAGGTATCTAGAAATTGCTCCTCAGGACTTATGATTAAAAGGTTCACTTGAATAATTGCACTGCTGTCTTAACTTTTATCCCTCTATGAAACTAATGTAAGAATCTGGTTTTGCATTTTATGCTTATGCAGTTTAACTGTATTTATAAGATATTTTAACTGTATAAGATACATTCATACTATTTCTTTCAGCTGATGAAGGAACATGCTCCTTTCAAATGTATTAAGAGGAGCTTATAGGAAACAAACAAACAAACAAAACAAAACATTTTTTAAGAAATGTGTGTTACCTAAACTTTAGATTCAGGGTGCATAGGATTACCGAGTTAAATCTGGGTTTATTGAACTACCACACATAGAGATAACATATTCCGTATGGAATCAATGTACGTACAGGTACTCCTTATGAACCCCATGACTGATAAATGTTCAAGATCTTTCATGATTGTTTGAAAACATATTCAAGTGAACATTAAACATTTCTAAAATTAATCAAGCATTTTCTATAAAGTGCATTGAGACAAAACTTATGTTATCTTCTGTATGGCTTCTCCTTTAATGCTAAGATTTATTGTGTAAGAAAAAAAAAAAAAGAAAAAAAAAAGAAAAAAAAAAAGGTGGCTAGAAAATACATCTATTGCATTGCTAAGAATTTGGAATTTGTGAGGGCTGGTGGCTTAAAAAAGGGTGGTTATATACAGTATATTGTGACTCATCTTCCAGTTATAAAGCAGGCGTTGCTAAAGATTAATCTGCCAAATACTTCAATTGATACAAATATATCCACTCTCAAAAAGTTAAGGATTCTTTTGTTTACGAAAAGTGAGTCCCAGTTATTTCAATTACTTCCAGGTAGATTTTTTGATGCATATGTTTATTGCTTGTATTCCCTGGGAGGTGAGAAAATGGTGTTCATGAGAAGGTAATATCACTCATCTGTTGAACCTGATTTCGATTACTATCTATATTTTAAGATATTTGCATACTGAATACATAAATATTACAACGGGATTACTAGATTACGTCGGTCTTGGTTTCTACTGAAAACAATCAGATTTCTGATCTCATTTCAGTGAGTCAGTTTTAAATACTGAAATTAAATTAACATCTTTTAAGTATACACTTGAGTAGGTACCTCTGTAAATCTCAGCTACATGAGATAGTAGCTGATGGCGAGACTGTTCCGTACAGAATCTGGACAGTTGGGGTGCAATTAGCAATTCTGATAACCAGCACAGTCTTGAAAACGAGACATTGTTCTAACTGTGACTCCAGCAGTACTTTGAACTAAAGGGCATAATTTATAACAACTTCTTTGGCCTCAATCATATTGCAGTAAATGGAGTAGCAAAATAAAAATACTGACTTAAAGAATACCTTTTATTGCTGTACTGATTGTCCCATTGGAACAGTAGTTTAATAGTCTATACCTTCAGTTACATTAATGCAAGACAATATATCTGACAGCTGTATGACTGAAGTATTTTACCTTAGGAAAACTAGCGGGTTTTGGGGCTTGGACAACTTTTTTTTTTTGGCTGTAAACTGTCTGTCTTATTACCATCCAACCCTTAAAGAATTTTTAAGATCTTATTGCACCAGCAACCAATGATTAAAACATCAACTTTGTACAAGTTTGTACCAAATGGTATTACAACATGCTGTGGAACTACATGTGTACAGTGAAAGCAAGCAGTATTATTTTTGAATTTTATTTAGTCTAGGAAGAGTTTAAAGAACATTAATTTATGACATCAGCCTTGCACTTACATGGTAAATTGTTCTGTATTTGAATCCAATATCTGTTCAAATCTCCCTCTTGTACCGCTTAATTTTTAGTAGGATTTGCTTTGCTTCTCCACATTCTCTTTCAATTTGTTTTCATTTTGTGCAGAATTCATGTGCTATTCTCATGTTTCATAGCCCTTTACCTGAAAATGTGTACATGTCTTATTCCAAAAGTGCTTTTACCTTATTTGAAATGATGTCTGACCTTGGTTTGTTGCTTTTTTTAATACCATTTCATTTGTAGATGTCAGTAACCAAATTGATCATTTACGATGTCATCAACACTACTAAGTTAAACATAGCAACAAATAGGCCTAAGTTTCAGCTTCTCTGCTTTAAGTGATCGTTCTTAAATGTTATTTCCAAGGGGATATACTTCTAAATTTATTTTCTCAAATGTGGTGTTAGATGTTTTCTAAACTAGTGGATACTCTGTTTATAAATATTATGAATGATGTGTTACTATTCTGGAATATTGTACTTAAGTCTTGTTACAGTGCTAGTTTTTCCCTTTTTTAGTACTGTCTTGGCTGCTTTTGAAATGTTTTGAAGTAGTAATTAAACTTATATTTTGTGATTATTTTTTTCTCGATTTTTAGTATTTGTGTCCTTTCTACTATACAGGAGGCATGTTTTAAAGTGGTTCAGTTCACTATAACTAGTATCACTTTACAACCTTCTGCTACCAAAGAGCTTTAAAAGCTCAAAAATTATCAATTGAAAAAATCTTTTACCAATTAAAACAATTTCCTCTATGTAATTAGCTCATGCATCAGACACTTTTATTTTAAAAAGCTGTATAATAGGCTGCTTTGAATGTATACCAATGTATACCAACTATGCAAGATGATGTAAATGTAAATAATTAACACAGTTTGCTATAGACAAGCCCACTCAAAATGCTGTCAGGGACTCCCTACAGTGTGGTACATTGAAGTGTCTTAAGTGCAACAGTTGTGTTATTCAGCCAACAAGTCATGTATTTATAGCACAAAACGTAGTATTCTGTTCATGTTATTTGTTTACCCTTTACATGTAGTAAAGGGTAAAGCAACAGGAAATTAAACGGAGGCTTATCTGTTTTGACAAAATGGCCTATTTCCAAGCAAATTACTTGCTGGATCGAGACCCTCTTTTAGTTTCAAATTACTGGTCACTACACAAAGAAGTAAAAATCATAGTAAGTTATTAAGTTTAGACTAGGGCAATGTGTCAGTTTAACAAAATATCCTGTAAAAGGAGAAGGCTTTGGTATAGTTAAAGTACTGCCTCTATCAGATAGTGCAAAAGAAGTTATAAAGCCAGTACAAAAGCACCTAGCTTGACTTCCTGGCCAGAGTTCCGGGTCTGAAACATGATCTGGTCATGAAGATGATTAAGGGATTACAGCATTGGCTCAGCCTGGAGAAGAGAAAGCTCGGGAGGGTCTTACCTTGTATACCAACACCTAGTGGGGGGAGTATAAAGAAGGTGGTGCAAGACTTCTCAACGGTGCCCAGTGACAGGTCAAGAGGCAGTGGGCACAAACTGGAATACAGGAAATTCTATTTAAACATAAAACATTTTGAACTGTTAAGAGTAGTCAAACACTGGATCTGGTTGACGAGAGGTGGTCCATCCTCAGAGATTGGACATTGCCCTTGGACACCTGCTGTAGCTGACTCTGCTTTAAGCTAGGGCCTTGCACTATACAATCTCAAGAGGTCCCTTCCAACTTTGACTACTCTGTGATTTTATAAACTGCTTCTTGACCTCTTTATTGCATGTGTGACCACCTGTAGTGTTAAACTTTTGTTAATGCAAAAAAACCTCTATACCAACCTGTTCACATTCTGGCTTCTGAAATATCACAGTGTTTTGTTTGAAAGTTTCCTTCTTATGGTGTTGAGGGGTAAGAGTGCCCTCATAAACTGGAGAAAGCTTGTAAGGATTTGACTTGCTTCTTTTTTTGAAGCAGCCTTTGTTTCTTGTATTTTGAGGATGCAAGCTAAATATATCTTTGATCAGTTGAGGCTTGTGACCTTGATCTTTCTTGATTGTTTCTTAAAGCCACCAAAGTGGCTACAAGTAGTTGTAGTATCAGGGTTGTCATACCATTCTCAAATTTCACTTAAAACTCCTACAGCTTCATAAATTTAAACCTCTGAAACTGCCCTCTTGGCTGGAATGATGGTGCTGTGCTGTCCCACCTTTATTCTTTCCAATAATGCAGTCATGGAGGCAAAGTAGAGAAAGACTAGGTAATAGGGGCAGGAGAGGAAATAGCTGCCTTCTGAGTTATCGTCCCCCGCCCTGTATTTTCACACTGCTACTGTGTGCTCATGCTTCTGTAGGGGCAAGTATCAAACTGTTTAGTTTCTGATGTCAGTCTGCAGTAAGATTCTAGCTGCATTCTTCCAGCTCTTTTTTTCCCAGAAGCATAATACAAGCAGCTAAAGTTACAGAAGAACATACTCTTACAGCGGGCCATCATGGGAGACAGCAGCTGGACTTCCCATCACTAGAAATGTGAACCGAGTTAAGTTTTTATACAATATATCTAAGCCAGGAAACTGTCACTGTAAAAACATCAAGAAGGTTTAAATCAAATCCATACCACACTAACAAAATATGAAAATCAAATCACTTTATTAGGACAGTCTTCAGCTAAGCAAACATAATAAATACAAAAACCCAAGCACTCGCTTCTGGCACGTTTTAAGTTCCTCAGCAGCTTGTGGGGGGTCAATGTTCTTGAACAGCTGAAGGTTCCAGAGATCTTGCAAACTTGCACTGATTTTGCAGGAGCCTGTGTCCAAGCCTTAGTATCAAATACAACTTAAACAAGTAGAACTGCATTAATACAGCCATCATTTTCCGGATTGTTTGTTACTTGTGCATATTTCCCTGAAGAGAAAAGGGAATTAAATGTCTACAAAAGCCTGAAGTAGTTAATATAATTATATTTTTCTACGCATGCAAGTTCAATCCACAAGTCTCTTTAAAGCCTAGGGAATTCCTGTTCCAAAACTGAAGTCATTTTGAAATCTAAATCTACCTTCTGCTGAGCTGCAAACTTAAGTTCTCAAAATATTTTATTTGGGCTGTTTTTTATAAATGGATCACATAGAGTTCTGGGTAGATTTAAAAAAAAATAAATTCATAGGTTGTGCTATTGTCTAGGTCAAGCCTCCCCGTTAAAGGAAGTCAGCGTGATCCTATGAAGATACTTCTACACAGAACTTCCACTGAAAACAATGTGGTTGTCGTAGTTCACATAGGTGGGTTTTTACAGACTTCTAGCATTGCTTAATGTGAGACAGGTGAACAAGGTGAGTCTTTGCTCTGATTATCACCTAATTTCATTCTGAAAGTGTGAAGGCAAAGCCTAAGATTAAAACTTAAAGCATGCATTTTTAGAGTTGCCTATAGCTGCTTCTGCTACCATTGAAACCTAACATTTAACAATGGATCAATTATGACTACAGGATGTAGTCTTAACAATACAACAGCCCATTAAGACTTTAAAATGTTAAAAATAGTTCTGCAGTATAGCTAGTTTAACTACTTACCCCAGATGACTTTGCCCCCTTGTGTCACAAGGCCAAGCTCGCTCACATTCACCTCAATGACGGTACCCTTGGTAATTACACCCAGCGTGGTATACAAAGGAGAAGAAGGATTCTTTTTCACACCAAGGATAGGCAGGCAAAATGTAGCTTTAAGTTCAGGATGTGTCACATGTGCCTTCTTGAAACGTAAGCCCTGTTGCAAAAGGAGTGTTAGAGTGAATTAATATTTGCTTTAAGCCTTCACAACTAATCTAGTTCAACAGTTTCAGCATTATGTCCTCAGCTTTGTATGTTTAGAGAGACTGGGAAGAACGAAACAACTTAGAATGCAGTATGCTAGCTACCTACTATAGAATGCCAGGTTTGTTTGAAAATGTGACCAATGACAAGGTAAAGCTCTCCATGTATGTTTTCAGGACGTCAACTTTTAATAGCAGTACAGGAATAATACTTGCTACCTCAGATGGCTTCAGTTCTATGAAGAAATGAGGCATTTATGGTAATGCATTTAACAGTGCTGCTGGTTTTTAAGACTATAAATTTTTCCTTTTTTCTTGTAAAAATGAAAAGCCTTTCACATATTGTAAAATATTAAATACCCATTTCTTATAGCACTTTCTATCTAGCAACTTGTCCTTTGTGAAGGGTACTTGAAGTACCATAAACTTTTCTGTGTCAATTAAAAAAAAAAAAAAAAAAATCTATCCAAGGCTTCTGTGCAAGATGATCATCAAAATTGTAAGGAGGTATGATCTAACATGCAGCCTACATAGTGAGTCAGTTGATTCCTGTGAGGAAACAGCAAAAGATAATCACAGAAAAACTACACTGTCTTGGTGAATCTAGTTTTTCCTCCAGGGCACTGCCAGGCTGCTAGAGCCCAGGCACTGTTCCTGCAGCTGTGTAAGAAAAGGTCAGGCTGGAGGCACATCTCCCTGCCATTCAGTGCTTCAAACTTACTTAACAAGCCAGAAGGAGGGAGCTCCAGAGTCCTCAAACAGAGCCGGCTTCTGCAGCTGACAATCACCGCAGCTTGAAAAAGGAGCCTCCAACTGCAAAAGCTACTCAAAGTGCTTTTTTTTTTTTGCTAAAGACTTTCCCATTTTAATTTGTTAGCTGCCAGCTTTAACTTACTAGCATCACCTGAGTCATGGGAGTAGGAGCAGAGATCTTTCAACACAGACTGTGACTGCAGGGGTATTTTCCCACCCTCAGGGTATTCAAAGTTTAGATTTCTGCAAGGAAACTAACAGCAATGTTCTACCTAAGTAGTAATCAAGGGCATTATCACAGAAGAAAGTTTCCTTGCTGCAGGAACACAAAGCAGTAAGCCAAAATAGTTATTACTTAAAGGTTCTTTAAGGCTTAAGAACATTACCATTGGTCGAATGAATCGCTCGTATTTAGGAGGCTTCCTAGTAAAGCCATCTCCAACAAAACAAACTTTTGTAACCATTCTCTTCCAGGCCTTCTTCTTTCTCTTTCCGGTACGAATCACTTTTAAAACTTCTGTTTCTCCTTGTGCACGGACCTTTGGCACAGGAACCTCCCATTTCCCCTGGAAGCAGGGGAGCAAAAAAAGTCAATAGTCTTACATGCCACATTGCTAAATGAAAAACACAAAATCAAATTTCCCTAAAGCACAATGGTAAACCATACCTTTCATACAACTCATAGCTACTTATTTTAATTAGCATTTAAAGTTATGAAAATCAAGATATTGCATATGCTTACTTTGTACTAGATTGCTCAATTACTCAAGGTTTCAGGTTTTATTTAGACTTTTCTTGTAGGCTGTAAGTCACCTGAGCACCAGCAAGACAAAGTGGTCATTGTCACAACTAAGTGTAAGTATCTGAATTTCAATACAGGTTACTTACGGCTTTTTCTTTTCTTTTCTGCTTGATCATGTTAGAGAGAACCTTAGCCCGGGACTGGCCCTCTCTGTCCAGGAGATATGCTGGTACAGCCCCTTTAGGTGTTTTTTCATCATTCTTTTTCTTTGTATTTCTCTTTTCATGCATTTTAATGCTGCAAGGAAAGAAAACCAGTATTAAGAGTAGGGAAAAAAGTTTCCATTTTAGATATATCCTTTTAACGTAACTTGTGCTGGCTGAAAATTTTATTTTAAGAGGTATTTGTAAACAAATCTGAGGAACATGTATGTGTAAAAGGGGTCGTGTTTTGTTAATTTTAAGGCCATTCAGGGAAAAAAAAAAAAAAGACCCACAAACTAGTTAGCAGACTCCATACCTTTATAAGTGGCAGAGGAAAATAACTGTCTACATTTGAAAAACAACAAAAACCACATGGTAGATAGTTATTAAGTTATTGTTAACGGCTTTGATTTCAATTTGCAAACAGAGAAGATGTTAAGAAAAATGCTTTTGTTTATCTATGCTTGATGTAATTTATCCTGAAAGACAAGCCTTGTGTTCTGCTCAAACACTTGTGTATGTTACTGTACTTTTTTTTTTACACCATTAAAAAAAACACCTGCTGCTTCTTGCTACACTAATACAGCAGCTGATGTGAAAGCCCTAATTAGATCCACTCATATTTTTGTCATAATTACATTGGTTCCTGCTATTGCTAATTAACACTTATCTTGAGGAACGCTTTTAGGGTCAGAATTGTCAACACCCATTAAGAAGAGAGGAAACCAGAATGTCTTCACTGTGACAAAACCCCCTTTCTCCTACAACCTGAGCACTATTTAAAAGCATAACACATGAAACAAGTAATAAGTAGTTTTCTTCTAACGATATTAATGTCTCATCTCATCCTTCACATGCCAGGATGACCGCATGGTGTCAGAGAAGCAGTGGGTACTCACGTCTTCTTCATCTGTATCTTCTCAGCGTGCCGCTGCTTGTGGTAGAGCTTGGCCTTCAGCCCGATCATCTTCTTGGCCTTCCGCGACCGCTCGTGAGCCTCGCGGCCCTCCTTCTTCCTCCTCTTCTCGTGGTAGTCCAGGCGGTACCCATAACGCTTGCGGTGCAGCTCGATGTACTCGTTCTGCGGCTGTGGGCACCAGGACGCGCGGTGAGTGAGTACCGGCGGCCGAGGACCGGGCGGCCGGGCCCCCTCACCGCCGGGACACGCGGCACGGGCCCGAGCAGGCCGCGCCCCGACGGCGGCTCCCTCCGTGCGGGGCGGCGGGCCCCGCCGGCCACCTTAACCCCTCCCTCGTCCTGTCCCGTGCTACGCCGCCCCCATCCCACCCCGCTGCCCCGGCTCCCACCATGGCGGCGGCCCCACGGCGTCTCCCCGCTGTCCGCCCAGCCCTCCGTCCCGCCGCCTCCTCAGCAGCGGAAAGGGCGGGCTCACCGAGAAGCGGCCCCGGCTGGAAACGTTCCCTCGCAGCGCTTTGGTTCCTCCTAGGGGAAAGTCGGCGGTCCGCGTCCTCCGAGAGCTAGGCACTCGATTTGTCGGGGTCGGAAGAGGAGAAAAATGAAGAGAGGATGTCAGAGCCGTGTTTTTTTGCCGCTTGGGTCTGTCAGGTGGGGGTAGGGGGTCGGAACCGCGGAAGGGAGGTTAGGTGTCGGGGCTGGCAGGGAAGGGAAGAAAGAGCGCGCCTTCCGACGGGATGGCGGCTGTCCCGGCCGGGGCCGGGCCCGCGGCAGAAGGCGAGGGGCGTCCTTGCTAAACCTCTTCGTCCGGGGGCAGAGGATAACGCGGGGGCCGCGGAGCAGCGTTCCCGCGGTTCGTAGCACAGCAGGCAGGGCGCGGGCGGGGCG
>JAAGAY010132307.1:0-42445 GCA_011801015.1 Ardeotis arabs
TTTGTGGCCCTCCTCTGGACCTTCTCCAGCTGGTCCATGTCCTTCTTATGTTGGGGGCTCCAGAACTGGACACGGTACTCCAGGTGGGGTCTCACCAGGGCAGAGTAGAGGGTGAGAATCACCTCCCTCGACCTGTTGGCCTCGCTCGTCTTGATGCAGCCCAGGATGCGGTTGGCCTTCTGGGCCACAAGGGCACATTGCCGGCTCATGTTGAGCTACTTGTCCACCATCACTCCCAAGTCCCTCTCCTCAGGGCTGGTCTCCGTCCATTCTCTGCCCAGCCTGTATTTGTACCTGGGATTGCCATGACCCACATGCAGGACCTTGCACTTGGCCTGGTTGAATTTCATGAGGTTGGCACGGGCCCACCTCTCCAGCCTGTCCAGGTCCCTCTGGATGGCTTCCCTCCCCTCCAGTGTGTCGATGGCACCACACAGCTTGGTGTCGTCGGCGAACTTGCTGAGGGTGCACTCTATCCCACTGTCCATGTCGCCGACAAAGATGTTGAACAGGGCCGGGCCCAACACGGATCCCTGAGGGACGCCACTCATGACCGGTCTCCATTTGGACATTGAGCCATTGACCACCGCTCTCTGAGTGCAGCCATCCAGCCAAGTCCTTATCCACCGAGTGGTCCGTCCATCAAACCCATGTCTCTCCAGTTTAGAGAGAAGGATGTCATGTGGGACAGTGTCAAATGCCTTGCACAAGTCCAGGTAGATGATATCCGTTGCTCGTCCCTTGTCCACTGATGCTGTCACCCTCATCATAGAAGGCCACCATAGAATATAGGGAGGAAGGCCACCTTAGAATATAAAGCCACCATCCCATAGAATATAGGGATTAGTGCAGGAATGTAAAATGCATAAAACACTATTGAAATCAAGGAATTGGAAATGACTGCTATTTATGTTGGAACAAAATCAGACTAGAAGAAAATATCTACTGAAAGTTTTCAAGTATTCATTTTGGGACATATATTGCTTAATATTTTCATGTTACTGATTTAAGATTAACAGTGAGAAGTTAATTTTCTTGATAAGTTTCAGAGATATTATCAAAACAGAGGAAGACCGAAATGTTGAGCCGAAATGCCACAATGAAATTAGAAACTGGAATCATATACTGTAGTTCATACGCACTAAAGTGCTATGTGAAAGTATGCAGCTGTGGCCATAAAGCTGTTACTTGGAGATTGTTACCTGGGTTAATTTTTCGTGCAGAATCTCTCAAACTAGCTGACAGAGAAAGAGGAGAAATAATTGGGTCACATATAAAACTAGCATCAGAAAGATTTTTTTTCATACCTAAGGCATCTATTGACTGATTGGTACTCTGAAGACTAAAATTTCATGTGCCTGATGCGTACATACCTGCCAACATAAAATGTTCATGTTTACACAAATATCTAAAACTTCATTGAATTAGAGTCAACTCTACTCGAGTTATGTCCCAGCACTGATGTGAATGTTGTGCTTTGCAACAATATTCTAGGACATACAAAGCGGAGAGGAAAATAGAGAGCAAGCAGGTGCGTGCACCTGTCTCTTTCTGAATATTACGTTTGATGAACAATGACTTATCAGCACGTCTCTGACAGTGTTGCAGTGAATGAACGGGCTTTGCTCTTTGCCCTGCTCCAAAAGCCTTAGTAGTAGATGAGAATCCTCCTAAAATGACATAGCACAGTTTATTTACCAAATATGTTTGTTTACTCAGCAGATCTTTCTCCTTCTCTCAAATTATCTTGTGATTATTCTGATACTGAGGGTAATTAAGAAAATATATAGATCAATTTAACAGTAGGCAAACATCTCTTTTAGTGGCTTTCTTGGCACTTCTCTAGGCAATAAGTTAAGGTTTATGAACTCTATCAGTAAGACATTTTCATTGTTCATGCCAGTCAGCTGGAGGTTACTTTGTGCATTTATGAAACATCAATGATATGTTCTGCAGCAGATCTCCAAAGTTACCTCTAGTTTTCCAGAATTAACAAGCTGTGAGTATTCTACTTTTCTATTATAAACTCAGATTTCTATAAGGATCACAAGCAGATGTATTTATTTTTCTAAAAGATTATATTATATGCACATTATCTAAAATACGTGATACAATATTATCTGTATTCTACATTTTTCATTATCATAAAGTCAAGCCTATTGATTCTATTAAAGTGAGAATGTTATTTTTAGAATTCTGCCCCAACCTAATTATAGTTCTACAAGGTTTTGTGGATTAAATATATGATAGAATTACTTGAGGAGCCGGGGATGGTGGTTGTGGAGGGACTATCTATCCAGAACAATTTAATACAAGAACATTTATTGTTGGAGGCAGAATACAGGGCTCGATGAACTTTTGGTCTGTCTCATTCCTATTTGTTTTTAATATTCTCATTAACTATGTTTTCTTCTGAATTTAAACACATTATTTCAGAAAACTTCAGCTATACTTTAATGTAAGTGTTGCATGTCTTTGTACACAACACCAATTTACTATTGAGTACAGACCAATGTGCCCTCAAAATCCACTACCTACTTAAAAAGCTGATCAAACAATGATGCCTATGAATAAAACAGCTCTCCTCCTGCTCACTCTGTCCTTTAGACCAAGGATGCTTCCTGGATCCATTTAATTCAACTCCCTGGTATTCTGAATGGCAGTAAACCTCCCAAACTCCTCTCCTAGGAAGTTCCTAGCATCCAAGTCTGGTTTTTACAGCTTTCGGGAATCTCTTAATCTTTCAGCATGAATTCTGAGTTTTTTACTGTGAATTTCTCTCTTCTTTTCTACCTGCAGCTCTTCAAATCTTTCTGTGAGCATAATCCTTCCTGATTCGAGGAATGACACAATCTCCTCGGCTCTCTTTAAAAAAGAAACCAAATTACTACATTGGTCTTCTTCAATAATTACCTCTCAAAATCAAATAATTACTAAGTGTATTGGGTTTGTGTGGCAAGGTTTTGGTAGTGGGGAGACTATCAGGATGTTTTCTGTGAGAAGCTGCTAGAAGCTTCCCCTATGTCCAATAAAGCAAATACCAGTTGACTCCAAGATGGACCAGTTGCTGGCCAAGGCTGAGCCATACAGCAATGGACAAGAGAATAAAATTCATTTTCATATTTTCATCTCTTGCTGTAAAGCATGAGAACAATCTAATGTGAAACGATAATTACTGCAGTTTTATTCAATACTTGATCATAAAAATATTATTTGCTCATGATATCTTTTTCCCACCACATTCTAAGATACACAGTGAGGATGAAAATTTCCTGTTTGCATGTCAGATAAAGGAAATGTATTTTCATCTTTTTTTTTTTTTTCTATTTACAGTGAGAGTTAATGATGCACATTCCACCTCCCAATGTTTGTAACATACACACTTTTATATTAATTTAGTGCAAATCTTCAAGCCTGGTCTCCATCTTATACTGAATCTTCCAGTACAGAACAAAAAATAACTTTTTTTTTTAATGGGAAAGCCAATTTCCAATTTAATGTAAAGAAACATGATGCTATGCAATTTAAGGCAGTAATGAAGATACCTGAGAAAAAATAGAAATTACGAATATGCTTATCTTCCAAATGGATGCTCACACAAATACTTTTCAGGACAACTAAAACTTTCACATTTCTAAAACCAGTATTCAAACAAACATGAAAAGAAGGGAAGAGTCTGATATTTATGAGTTAGATTATACGCAAATGAACACAAAGTCTGTTTCCCCAATATCTTTAGCTTCTTAAAGAAGCTCAGACTAACATTTTTCAAGAGACACAGCTCTCTGTACACTGGTAGATTGTGACAATGGTTGGGCAGCTTCACAGTAATTTCCTAACCCTTTAGGTAGTAGAAATACTAGAAACAGATCAGTAATTTTTGGATTAAAATCAAAACAATACAAAAAAAAATATCCTTGGGAATGGAACGTCCAAGGGTTGTTAAAGAACTCAGAATCAGTTTTATCTGAAAAAACCCAAAGAAACAAACAACCAAAAAAAACCTCCAGCAAATCCCCTTATCAGGAAAATGGTAAACTTTAATGAGGGAATGGAACAAAGTTCAAAAACAACAAAACAAAACCTCGTTAAGGTTCTGTAGAAATGCTTTTTACCCGTTTCTTTTATTTTTTTGAGTATTTTCTATGGTTTATGAATCTGGCTAATTGACCTCTACATGTTTTACAAGTCCCAGAGGGTTTTTGGGGGGCTTTCTCTTGGGGTTTTGGGGTTTTTTTTTAGTCAGATCTTTCTCTTTAACTCTAAATTGGCCAATAGCATAACAAGCATATGACTCTCTAGATTGTATTTAGTCCAAGAAAAACAAACCCTTTCCTTCTTATTCTGTATATCTTCCTTGTCCTGGAGTTCAAGCAGTGGAACATTTCACTACAATTTAGGAAATTGTATTTTATTTTGCCCTCCTTAAAATTTCTTATTATGTCTGGTGTATAATTTAATTGGGATTGTTCTGTATTGGAGCTTCATGAAGAAAAATTGTCATATACTTTGTAAAATATTCATTTTATGGCTTCATCATTTAAAAATTATGCTATTTAAGTTGCAGAAAGCTCTGCATAGTACATGTGAGATTTAAGAACAACACAATCTCTGACTATGGGATTTAAAAGAATATAAATTTTTATTACAACAGTGTTTAAGTGTCCTTAGTAACACTGTAAGTAAAAGCTAAAGCACAGCAATCAACAGTTAAATATTTCTTTCCTTGTTTGAATATGTCCAAATATTTATTTAACTAGAACTAATGGAATCCTCTGCCAAAATAGGCATTTCGATTCCCTCTGCAGATAATCTGCGACAATATCCAGAACATGTGTGTTTAAAATTCATATTAGGAAATAAATTTCATGATGCATATAAACAAGTTCCTTTGCAGAAAAAAATCTTCCTGACCCTCTGTGTTGGTATTGATTTGAGCTTGCTGCTTGCATACTACATTAAATGCAAGCAAAGGAATCAAATTATGTACCATAAATAACTTGTCAAATCATATCCTATAAAATATTACCAAGCAGTCTTGATACAAACCGTTGAATCAACAAAGAATTTTCAAAGGAAATCTAGATTCTATTTACTTACGGTAAAGAAATTAGTGAATAAAACATAAAATAAAAGATCAATCCCCAATTGGATATTTCTCTTTGCACAGAACAGAAATTTGATTAGCTCTACCATTCAGAGATGCAAAAAACTTTATGCTGGGATTTTTTGAATAGTTAAATAAAATACTTACACTGTAACACTGCTTATACTAATAGACATTAGAAAATATAAAAAAAAAAAAAAGACATTTTATTAAATATTTCAGGTTTTTTTTCTGCTAAAAATAAATGTGTTAGATACCGTTTTGTACTATAAGCAAAGTTATAAATGTATTTTATACATTAATAAAAAACAAAGTGAAAGAAAATGATAAAACTGTTGGCTGCACTGTGCTTACCACCTGTTTTCTGGGAACATGCTAAGGTCTTTAGGTCTGACTGTCTTGTCCCTTATAATTCTGATTTATAATCAGAATAACTCAGCTAAGGTCAGAGAAACTGGAAAGTTAAGGTACCTCCATATTTATCCAATATGTTTTTGATTAGACCTTCTAAGGAAGATTAGAAAACAAATAAAAACAAGGTTCCTCATGGTATTTTATTTCCCACCATAACAGCAATACGAACTGAAAGCTGAAAGCAAGCCAAAATACAGTAATAAAATGAAACAATAAATACAGACCTAAATATTTTCCATATTTTCTATAGGTTTTGAGCAAATTTTTGTTAGTGCAAAACTCACTCTAGATGACACGATTGTTGTTTATGCTTTTATTATGAATCAGGAGGGTACCTACAGGAGGACATTTTTGTTAATCAAAACAGAATGTCATTCCTAGCAATACCATGTGGACTGGAGTAATTTTTTAGGCCACTTCTTTTAAACTGACTTTTAGCATTGAAACACTGCTCCGGGCAATTATGCCAATGTGGCAGATACCTTATTGCTGTCAGGATTCAGACATGCTCCCTAATATCTCACTGCATGCCAAAACATATCTGTAATCATGCACCATCGCAGGACTACAGATATGCTATGCCACCCCTAGCCACTTGTGGCAGCTTTCTTCTTGATTCATGCTGATAAAATAAGAATCAGTTTCATATTTCATCCTTTAACACTGTGTTAAACTTTGTGAGATCAAGAGAATTAGGCTGGGAGTAACCTTGTAAGGTGTCCTGGCTCATGGATTTACCACATCTTTTGGCATTTTTCATCTGGTTTTTACTTAGTTACATAAAACCCCCCACTTAATTCATACTTGGTCTCTTCATTTTTCTTTTTTCGTGATTCAGATATGTTTTGTGAATACTCATTGGAACCTTCTCTGACAGCACAGGTACTGCTGGATACATTTGTCTACATATTCGATACTTCCTAGTAACTAAATGACTCCCAGTTGATTTGCCAATGCTGAGCTCAGGAGCAAGACTTTTAAATTTATTTTTCCTTTCTATCTATGTTTTGTCCTAAAGGTGCAGTATAAGTGAGGAGCATTATTTTTTACTAACTTAATGAAACTGCTACAGATTCCAAAGAGCAACATATACCCACAAAAACATGCTGATTTATGAGCAGAAGTTTCCTTTAGCTGTCAAGAAAGCAATATTATGGTGTGACCAGTCACCAAAACCCTACAATGGAAGAAGGCTCAGAGAAGATGGACAAAGGCAACGCATTTGTGATGCTCAGGGAAGAGTACAGGGAGCGACCACAGCTGTTGTAAAGAAAGCTGAACGTAACACAAAAGTGATCAGAGAGTGGCCTTTGTTTTAGAAAAACAGTTGAGCCAATCAATTTACTCTGTAAATAGCCTTCCTTGCTAAAAGCTGTGAATGTCTTTCTGAGCCAGCCAGACCAGCATGGCAGAAGCGTACTTGTGGCTCAGCCCAACACAGAATATAAAAACTGAGCAATCAACAGAGTAAACTTTGAAAACAGCAATAGGCTTGAGCTGTCTTCAGCCCATGTACTCTTTTCCAGTGGCAGAGGGTGCCCAGTGTCGTGACAGTGAGCGTATAGGGACTGACGATGGGAAATGTGTTTATAATGTGATCCAACTGCACATTGCAACTGCTGTGTTGTGCTTGCATTGTGACTTCAGTACATTGCTGCATAATCTGCTAAATCAAAATCCCATGTAAGGTCCAATATCTTCAAATAAGTGAATTTGGCATTAAAACATTAAACCTTCCTCGTGTAGAGTATCTGAAAGAGCATGGTCAGAGAGCACTGAACTCTGACACAGGAGTGAAACAGTTGACAGAGTTTTTAGCTGCGGTGAAGGAGGTCTAATTACAGGAATGATCTTCTCCTGAGGTTGCTGAGAAGTAGTTTGCTTTGAAAAGATCATAAGATGTGTTTGGATGGCAATAAGTAGTATGGTATTTTCAACGATCCCCTGGTAAAACTCCCTGTATGAGGATTTATTTTTAAAGTTCTGGATTCTGCTATGTCTCATCAGGTTGGATTAAACTATATCTGCATTTCCATTTCTTAACTTCACAGTTTCTTAAAACCCACTGGCCTGATCTTGCTCATCTTCTTTTTGCCAGCATTCACATCTACATGTCTGTATTTGTTGCTGATGTTTATAAGAACTTATTTTTTTCTGTTCTTTCGTCTTTTTTTTTTTTTTTAAAGATTGCATACACGATTCTTTTTTGACATTCTCAGAATAGCAATGTTCCTGGCTGACACTCATTTTTTGAATGGACAAAAGTAATAATAATTTCATTGACATTGGTGCTGAAGAATCTGGCTCTATTTCCTATTCACAAGGAGTACTAATGTCTTGGCAGCAATGACGAGGCCAGCTCTGCAACTCAGAGCCGATACATTAATACTCAGAGTGATAATCACATTAGGCCAGAATCTCTGCCTTGCCGGTTACAAAATGCAGTACAGGATCCGAGCCCAGGTGGACAGTGCCCAAACATGCCACCTGTTAGCTTCACTAATTTTTGGCTCTTCTACAAGCTCCTAACACAAACTGGAATACACTGGCTGATCCCTCCACTGCCATTGTTCTACCTTGACACATTCCCACTCCAGGGAACAGAACAGGAGTCTAGGTGTGTCTACATCAGCTTTGTTCTGCTTTTCAATTAGGCAAATTCTGTGGAAAGTTGTTCTGCAGAAAAAAGAAAGGAGCAGATTATGAGTATTACATTGAGTAATACTACTGAGTTATAGGATACCAAAGATATTTAGGATTTTCAAGATGTTGTGAGGTTTATTACCACCCTCACTTCTGAAAGTCCCCAAATACTAGAAACTTGTTATTTTTACTGAAAAGCCTATTTATGTTATTATATCCTGATTACTTAATTTTATTCAAAGGTTTGATATTATTCCTGAGAAAATTATTCTTTATTCCTAGCAATTAGCCTGCAACCCATCTTGTTGTATATAGTACACAGAGATGGTATTAACATAACCTGGTTTCATACTTTTTCATCTGTTGAGGTCCATGGATTTTTTTCATTGTAGCAATATTAATAATGGAAAAATAAAAAAGAAAAAATATATATGTGAGTTATCAACACAAAGTCACTTAAAATCAGCCAACAGCTAAACTGTCTGGGACTAGAATGCAAAAAATTACCCCCAATATAGCTGGACATTCTATCAGAGCAACCTAATTTTACAAGGATATTTCTATAACTGTATTACATAATCTCTTCCGAAAGACGCACGAAGCAAAAAAAAAAAAAATCTGGCAGTTAACAGTAATGGCTAGTTATTCTTCTAAAATTGAAAGAACAATAAACTAAGAAGTTTATAAAAATCAGGCTGCATGGAGATATTTTTTAAATACAGAGTTCAGAAACTAAGAAGTAAATTCAACTGGAGTTGTAATCCAGGAAGTGGAGTCATAAATTTAAAAAAAAAAAATTCTCCACGACCACCACAAACATTTGGGAACTGCTACTGATCTAGACATAATGTTGGACAGTGGTACTGTGTATTACATACTTCTAATAGCTCCCTTGGAAAACAGGCAGTTTCCACACATCTGCAGTTTGAGAACTAACCTAGTTTGAGCAGGACTAGACAATGATGATACATGGAAAATCAGAAAATTCTGAGGTCTTTTTCAATTCAATTTCTGAGGTCTAGCAATACTAGATTGTTTTGTGTGTACCTTAAGGTCCATGCTCTTCATTCTGCCAATTTGGATCAGATTTCCGATTAGCTGAAAGCTGAAGAGGTGATTAGTTGGCCCAGGCTCTAGAGCTGTTGATGATAATTGTTATTTTCAGCATGCATTCTTTGCTTGGTCTGTGTAGTATATATGATGCACATGCAGTTCTAATGTCACTTCTAAGAGTCCTGTAGTTGATTGACTGTGAAAGAGGAGTGTACTCACATACACTCATGGATTCCTCATAATGGGATTTTTTCTTTTTTCTTTTTGAATAAGAAACTGCTGAAACAGCTGTGTAATACATAGCTAAAAGATCCATCTTGCTATTCTACTAAATCTTGTTTATATACTCAAAAAAATGTAAAAAATATATGACATTGTCTCACAGTATTTTACAAAAAGAGACGTTCTTGTCTGTGCTCCACAGAGAAGTGGAGAAGCAGTGCAAAAGGAAGGGAAGTATGTTACTTACACATAAAGCACTTTGCTCCACTCCAACAAATTATATATGCACTCGCTGTCTCTCTTTATGCCAGTATGAAAACTAAGCCCTTTGAATAAATGTCTTTGAAGTTAGTATCAGTTAGTGTTTGATGTTAATGATTAAGACCAGCTGATTGATTGCAATTGAGGGGATAGGAGGAACAGAGTCCTTTTTCTAAAAGGGTACACATTCACAGCTAACTTACAAAACTCCTATTTAAAAACTAACAGAGGTCATAGGCTGAGTGAAGCAGAAGGACTCACTATGAAATGAGAATGAAGGAATGCAGACTGTGTTCTGTAGTTTGTAGACAAAAGTAAATACAATACATCAGATAACTAAGAAGTAAACAATGACTAAAACAATACAAAACTTTTCTTTCTAACAGGGAGCTAAGGTTGAAACAGAAAAGAAATCATTCATTTATAAAGAGGGGAATATCAAATCACTTCTAGTTCAGCCAGTGTTTGTGAAACATGCAACAAAGAATCCTGAGGGCTACATCCAAGGAGCATCTAAAGCCTCGAAAAAATGTCACCTGTGCCTTGGTCATTGCTTGATGAAGTCTAACCAATGAAAGGATGCTACGAAAATGCTAGGTAGAAATATGCACTTCTTGCAGTGGAAATGACTTTTAACATACCTTTTCTCTCTAGGAGAAATACTTGATTTGACGCACATAGTAGTAATAAGAAAACATCATTAGAAATAGACGTGTTCAAGTTGTATTTGTTGTGATTTGCTTGCAAAGAAAATTTGAAAACAAAGCATGCACTCAGGAGCTCTAATGAGGATGGTATTCTTTTGGTTTAGGTACTGTAAAAGCACACACTGAATCGTCCATCAAGACAATGGAATCTATGTCAAGTAAATATGATTTTTTTTTCCCCTTTTGTTTTAGGATTAATATTTTCTCTGCTAAATTGAATTTGTTTCAGTTTCAAAGTTATTATTCTATAATCAGACAAAATTAGAACAAGTATAGTAACAGGTAATCTTAGTATTGTTTTAACTCCTGTGTACACAAGCTTTGCTCAATGCAGTTACAAAAAGAATTGTATTGGATCTAAGTCTATCTAATTGCATAATTTGTGCTCAGTATCAGACATTATGTTTGTCCTTCATATATTTAAAAAAATTGCAGTGATCATGTGCCCTGCATGCATAGATACTCCATCTCAGTTAATGTTTCCATAACCCCTCTCATTCAATTTTTGCTGCATCTCAATTTGCATAATAGTCAGGAGATTCAGATCTCCTTTTTTACAGAGAGGGCGGTGGAACACTGGAACAGGTGTCCCAGAGAGGTGGCAGCTGATTCTATGATATTCAAAATATTGTTATGGGCAAAAAGAAAACATGTCTTATAGAGAAAGTAAAATATTTATTGTCAATAATAACAACAACGGTTAAAATCTTTATGCACACAGGTTTACGTATAAATTTTTCTTTGATATTATTGCAAAGCTATATTGCATCTTAATTTACTGTATACTTTACATCAGAAACTTGTTTATTGCACTCTTTTTTTTTTTTTTTTTTAACTACTGAATCTAATTTTGCCCAGGTCCCAAGTCTGCATTTCTTTAACTGACCACTTGTGACTTATTTATAGTCCCAAGGTTGCCAGTCCCGATCTGTGCATCCCATGTTTATAGTTCTCTGCAGTATGCATAGAAACATATCTGTCTGGATATGTAATGAAGGCTGAGGTACTTTATCTACAATCAGGTCTCTTGAAGAAGCCATTAGTAGATGAAAATGTGACAATATCTTTTACATATGTCTCTCAGGACATCATGGAAAGTTGCACTGCAGCTTAAATACTGTCATAGTGTTATGGTTTTGTTTAGTGAGGGGGGGCCTAAGGTGGTAGCTTCTGTAGGAAACTGCTAGAAGTCGCTCCCCTTTGTTCAGTGGACTCGGCCGGGCCTAGGGTGGACCCACTGCTGGCCAAGGCTGAGCCGATTGGTAGCAGAATGTTCTGTAATAATGCCTCTGCAATAACGTATTTAAGAAGGGGAAAACAGAAAAAAAAAAGAGATGAGAAGATGTGAAGAAGCAGAGGTGGGGCAGAGGCACAGAGGAGGAGGCGCAGGCCTTGTGGGCCTGGCAGGCCTCACCCTCTGGCCTCTCGCTGGCGGGCCGACTGGGCCCAACTCAGCCCGGCCCAGCTGCATGAAGTGGAGAGGAGATGAGATGAATGGTGTGAAAAGATCCTGAGAGGCGTCTGCCAGCCTATTGTGAAGAACTTTTCTTGTGAGAGAAACGGCTGCAGACGCCAAGGTCAGTGAAGAAGAAGGGGAAGTAACGTGGCTCCTGGTCAAGATTCCCCTGCAGCCCTTGGTGAAGACCATGGTGGAGCAGGTTGTCCCCCTGCAGCCCATGGAGGTCCATGGAGGAGCAGAGATCCACCAGCTGCCTGTGGAGGACCCCACGCCGGGGGAGGTGGATGCCTGAAGGAGGCTGTGGCCTGTGCAGGGCCCGCTGGGGCAGCCGTTCTGGAGAGACTGCACCCTGTGGAAGAGATGACCCACGCCAGAGCAGTGTCACGAAGGATTGTGGCACGTGGATGGGACCCCACGATGGAACGGGGGAGGAATGTGAGGAGTTCTTCCCTCGACTGTGAAGCAGCAGCGTAAAACAACACGTGTTGAACTGACCGCAACCCCCATGCTCTCTTCCCCCCCGGTGCTGCTTGGCGGGGGGAAGGTGGTAGAGATAATGTTAAGCCTGGGAAGAGGGAGGGGTGAGGAGATGTTATCTTGTTCTCTGTCTCATTATCCTGCTGGTTTTAGTAATAAATGAATAGTTTTCCCCAAGTCGAGTCTCTTTTGCCCTTAACAGTAACTTTAATTATTTTCTCCCTGTCTTTATCTCAAACCTCGAGCTGTTTTTCTTATATTATCTCTCCCTATTCTCTCAGAGGCTGAGAGGAGTGAGAGAGAGAGACTGTGTAGCCTGGTCCTGATCAGGGCTGAACTACGACACATAGCAAAGCTGCTATAATCTTTAGAGTGACCTTTCTCCATTGTTTAATAAAAAGCAACTATAACTTAATGGAAAACAACATTAGCATGTACATAATAATAAGCAGTATAATGACTCTTTAGCTACCTAAGCTACATTAATATATTTAAAGAAGAAACAATTTATATTAAAATTTCATAACTGATCCAAAAACTGCATTTGTCATTACTGCAAAAGCCAGACACAAGGAAACAGAAATATATAGGCGTTTATCTTTCTGCATACCGTCTTACACTGAACAGGAGTTTTTTATCTAATCTATTAGAGGGTGACAGAAGACTATATATGCAAATTCTACTTAGCTTCACTTGAATTTAAGATATTTCTTTTCATACACAACACATTTTGCACCTTGATTTATAACTTCATCTTTGAGGAATACAAAGCATCTTCTCACTAAAGGAAAAAAAAAAAGCCTAATTGAGTACTTATATTTATGCAACTGGTACAAGTAAGCCAGTAATACCTATCTGGTATGGACTCAATGCATTTGAAATGAAACTAGATCTTTATTAAGGGAAGAGTTTACAGAGATGCCAAAACTTTTGGTTAATATTTAACCTATTTATATAAATTTACTTTCTATTGACTCAATTTCTATTCTTCATCTCAGTCTTGTCTATCAAATTGCATGCTGTAGAACAGGGGGGGAAAAACAAAACTAAACACTTTCATATTTTTTCACTGACTACTGGGACAGTAAGTGCTGTGGCTTTTATCGTCCTCATTCTGGCTCACTATAAATCTCAGAAGTAAATTATTGCAATTTCTGTGGGCTTGTAGCAGTATTCAGGTGTCAAATATCCAGTAACGGTGTCATTGAGTGCACTGTAGCCAGTAACTATCTAGACAATGTTTCTGGGAGCTCCTTTGGTCTGCATTTGAGAATTACCAAGAAAAAGAAGTGGTGTTTTTTGTTTTTTTTTTTTTTTTTTTTGGATGATAAAAGTACCTGTTTCAATGTTACATGACACCTGGTTTCAGAGCTAATTAAGGCTGACCAGTTGAGCAACCTTTCATCTTCAAGTAAAAAAAATCACAATAGACTCATAGCTGTTCTGACATTCATTTGCTAATGTTTTGGACAAAAGACCATCTGAGGACACCAATATTTCTCATAATAAGCTATAATAATACTTGTTATAGGTTTTATAATAGAGGAAACTATTTTCTCTTTGTTCTCAGTTTCTAAACCAACATTACTATGCAAAAATAAAAAGCACCTTAAAACAGAAGTAAATTGCATTTAACAAGGTTAGCTGTTGCTGATCAGCTGAATGTATTATCTAAATTCTAGCAGGACAGTCAGTAGCAAGATAGAAACTAGATATTTTTAAATTTAATTAGAGAGAACCTGAATGCTGCACACTCCTTGTGCTTACTTCCTCTTGTCTTTTTGCACCACTTACCCCACAACTTTTAGGGGAAGAGGCCATATTGCAATTAAGATGGTAGTTCATCAAGGTGAAATTATCAGTGAACAGATGGAAGTTCAACCCTTCTGACAGAGGGCACAGAGATTGATTATTCAAGATTATGAGCTTGAAAAAGCTGTCATAAATGAGTCAGAAGACATTCAAAATGAAAATAAAGAGGAAATTATCCTTGAATCTATGTTGCTGTAGATCAAAAGAAAGGGATGATATTTTGGAGAAGAATGGTGATCAACAAAAGGAAGGGGACAACAGGAAATGCAGGGAAAAGAATTTAGAAAGAATATATAATTTTGTACATATATTTGAGGCAAATTTTGATGGACACAATGGCATCAGTTATTTGATACTGCAAATGGAACCATCTTTCATCAGAAACAAACCAGGTATAATAACAATAATTGTAATTTCTTCTTTTCCCACAAATGGCATCTATTAATTTCATATTCATAGCTCATCTTATTTGGTAAAAGGATGAAATCTACTCCTGCATGTGACCCATTATCTGCAATAAAGTGGCATAGTTGTACTTTATTGCATCTCTTCTGGATCAGTGTAGACATTTCTTTCTTCTAAAAGCTTATTCATCATTACTCACCTCATAAAAATCTGTCTATTCACATATGGTTAAATATGAAAATTCTCTCTTCCTTTATTCAAGTGAGTTGTTATTTAGCCGTCTTCATTTAGCTGCTGTTCTTATTGTTACATCTGTTTTCTTTTATACTGAAGTCACATAGTAGGTTTGCACACAGCTATTTCTCATTGGCAATTCTTATTTAAGAATTCCACTTCTAACTCTAGCTCTTTTCTGACTTAAAGCTGCCCACTCAAATGACTTGATCATTTGTAGGGTGGATTAGATTAATAAAAAATAGAATAGGATAGGATAGAATAGAATAGAATAGAATAGAATAGAATAGAATAGAATAGAATAGAATAGAATAGAATAGAACAGAACATGGGAAGGGATCTACAATAGTCTTCTAGTCCACCTGGCTGACCAATTCAGGACTGGCCAAAGTTAAAGCATGTTATTAAGGACATTGTCCAAATGTATCTTAAAAACTGACAGGCTTGGGGCATCAACCATCTCTCCAGGAAGACTATTCCAGTGTCTGACCACCCTCTTCGTAAAAAAATGTTTCCTAACGTCCTGTCAGAACGTCCCTCAATGCATCTTTGAGCCATTCCCATGCATTCTATCACTGGATACTAGCGAGACGACATCAGCATTTCCCTCTCCGCTTCCCCTCACCAATCACCTCCTTATTTCCCATGTGCCTTACCATAGTTTCCAGGAGGATCTGCTCCATGACCTTGCCAGCCACAGAGGTGACACTGACTGTCCTGTAGTTCCCCAGGTCTTCCTTGTTTCCCTATTTAAAAATGAGGGTTACATTTCCCCTTTTCCAGTCATCGGGAAATTCACCAGACTGCCACTACTTCTCAAATATGATGGACAACGGCTTAGCAACTTCATCTGCCAGTTCTCTCAGGACCTGCAGGTGCATCTCATCAGGTCACATGGACTTATGCACCTTCAGGTTCCTTAGAAGGTCAAGGACCATTTAAAGACATTCTGGATTAAGCAAAACTTCCCATCACCGAGAGACTATCAAGCCTCGTACAATACCCTGACTATTCTCTGCTGCTGTTGTTTCATGTGGGCGCCAGCGATACATCCAGGAGTAGTCTGAAGATTGTCAAGAAGTGTTACAGAGTCCTGGAAGTGGCGGTAAGGAAATCTGGAGCTCAGGTAGTTTTTTTCATCACTCCTCCCGGTCAAATGGAAGGAGTTTGAAAGAGTGTCGTGATTTCAGTAGGCATGGAGTTAATTTTTCTCTCAGTAGCTGACATGTTTTGGATTTCATATGTGAAGAAAGTTCATAAACACATTGATATTATGAGTAGTTGCTAATGAGACCAACGACACTCTCCAGCTTTCCAGGTCTCGCTAATGTGCAGATGCAGGAAGCCGGAAGGGATACAGCCAGAATAATTGAATCAAACTGGCCAAAAAGAGTATTCCATGACATAAACATCATAAGTGGGGGTTGCCCAGGGGAAGTGGAGAAACCGGTCTCCTCCTTTTGCTCCTTTGCTTGCTGTTTGGTTTAGTTTCTATGATCACTACTTGGGACAAGCTGTATTGGTCATTCAGACATCGGGTGGAGAGAAATCATACATTGTTCATTTTGTATATATTAATATCCTTATATTCTGTCATTTTTGTAGTTTTCCTTTGCTATTCTAGTAAACTGTCTTCATCTCAACCCACGAGTTCTCCTTTCTTCCCATTTGCCTCCCCCATCCCACTGGGAAGGGGGAGGGTGAGGAAGAAATTGTGTGGTGATGAGGGCTAAACCACAACAACCATCCTGAATCGATTGTGAGCAGCCCTGAGGAAATCAACTTGGGAGTGCTGGCGGATGAGGAACTCAATATGAGCTGACAATGTGTGCTTGCAACCTAGAAAACCAACTGCATCCTGGGCTGCATCAAAAGAAGCATGGCCAGCAGGTCAAGGGAGGTGATTCTCTTCCTCTATCTCACTCTTGTGAGACCCCACCTAGACTACTGCATCCAGCTCTGGAGTACCCAATATAAGAAGGTAACACAGACCTGCTGGAGTGAGTCCAGAGGAGGGCCGTGAAGATGATCAGAGGGCTGTAGGACCTCTCCTATGAAGACAGGCTGAGAGAGTTGGGGCTGTTCAGCCTGGAGAAGAGAAGGCTCTGGGCAGGCCTTATAGCAGCCTTCCAGTACCTAAAGGGGCCTTTTGACAAGAGCATGTGGTGATAGGACAAGGGGTAATGGCTTTAAACTCAAAAAGAGCAGGTTTAGATTAGACATAAGGAAGAAGTTCTTTACTATGAGGTTGGGGTTCTTTACTATGAGGTTGCTCAGAGAAGCTATGGATGCCCCATCCCTGGAAACATTCAAGGCCAGACTGGATGGGGCTTTGACAAATCTAGTCTAGTGGAAGGTGGCCCTGCCCATGGCAAGGGGGTTGGAACCAGGTGATCTTTAAGGTCTTTTCCAACCCAAACTATTCTATGACTCTATGATTATGGTTTGATGGATTTACTGAATATGCAAAATTCCTGTAAAAATGTTGCAAGAACATAGGGAATTATAGTCTTTGTATAGCACTAAATTCTGCCTTATGGTCATTATAAATGTATTTACTATACTGGTAAAATATTCAAATAAAATAAGCTTGCAAATACATGTATGAAGTGAGAAAGCCCCTTAACTTCTTTTTGTCACTGTGGTGTTGAAACTTAGTTTCTTACTGAGGTGGGAACTGTAGCTAATTAACCATTATAGAATAGTAAATTTTCAAGAGGTATAGTCATAACTGGCCTTTGAAGTTATGATGAAGTCATAAACCATTTTTTTATTCCTGAAATAAAATATGCACTAGATTGAATTGTTTTATATCAGGTTGCTGAGGCTCTGAGCAACCTGATTTAGTCGGGGATGTCGCTGCTCCTTGCAGTGGGGTTGGACTAGATGACCTTTGAAGGTCCCTTCCAACCCTAACCATTCTATGATTCTATATATACTGCATGCGTGAAAAGCACGTTTGGGGTTGTTATGGAAATGGAAAATGTACATATATATATATGAATGTTTACATGACAGAAATTTTTTATTAAAGCTTTGAGGCCTTTTAAGCTCAAAAACAATTACTAAATGAAAAGCCTTGTTATGACCTTGTGTAGATTTTTGAAATCATTTTGGAAAATGCTTTACATAATTACATAATTAACTTAATGAATCAAATTTACTGTTCCTTCTCAGAGGGACGCTGAAAATTCACCTCTGAGTAAGTGAAGTGTTTTAAATGCTGTTCCGTTTATAGTTTCTTTATGGATTTAAGGCAAATGAATGAGGTACTATGACACAAAATAGCCATTTGACTAACTGCCAATATTTGAGGCTGGAAATGTATGATAATTTTATTAGGGAAAAAAACATTTAAAAGATTATAAGTAGCCTTAAAAATGAATATTTTTAAATATAGAAAATGTTCTTTTTTATAATCTAATGCAAGTCAGAGATTCCTAGTCTTGAAAATGTAATATGTTTATTTCAGATGGGTCTGTGTCTCAAAGATAGCTGTTAGCAATAACCTAGAAATTGTCCTTAAGAATTCAGCTTGTCTGTTGCTGAATTGACCTATGACAGTCTGAAGACAAAACACAGATCTGGGGATACTGCACATAAAGGTAACCTACTTTAGGGTTCTAAATGTCCTTTCACAATGTGTTATTTTCTGTAAAATTTGACAACTTGCTAGTCAAAAGTAGGACGAGAAAATATATGGGACTTCAAAGGAAATTATTGAGGGTTTCAAATATGTGTATTCTATATGAACAGACTTTCTTTTTAAAAGTTTACATAGAATGGATACTCTGCTTTCAGTAAAGCTTTTGGTAGAATATTGCATTAAAAACTATGTTACCTACAGATACTCAGAATCTTAATAAAAACATTATCGGAGCTAAACCTTTTTGTGAGCAAAGCTTGATTTGAGTGAATTTAATACTTTTACACACATTAGAAGAGTTCTGGAACTGTTGAATTATTTTATTTTAAATTTTAAACTCCGTAAAAATATTTTAATAATCATGCAATAAAAACTCACTTTCATTTTATAAAAACATTGTTTGATTATCATTGTAAATATCATGAGGAGAATAAAAGTAAATTCAGGCTAGAAGTAAATCAGCAATTTCGTAAATCTCAGAATTTAAAAGAACTGCCCAGTGAGTTCTGATTTTAATAATAATTTAGCTAGCTATAAGAAGATAATCCATCTTATGGTGACACCAATTTCATCATCTTATCTTTTAAATTAGATCCATGGAAGTTGTTGGGTTTTTGTTTGTTTGTTTGCTTGATTTTATCAAATTTTAGGCATATTTCCACTGCATTTCAGATTTATTTCCCCCAGATTTAGTCTTAATTCTAATTCTTAGATTTCAGACCTCGTCTGCTACATCTGCTCTGCAAAATTCCTCCTGCTTTTAAATGCTTTTATTAGATATTCTTGTGTGTGTGAATATATATATGTACTGTGATGTATAGATACAGAATGTGTGTACACATACATATGTACTGAAGTGTCATTCAACAACTGTGTGTTCCCAGTAGAATCATCAGCTCAGATCTCTAGCACTGAGCTAGTCTGTTGGTTTTTTGTTTTGGTTTTTTTTTTGAAAGATAAAAAAGGCATATAGGCAAAAAATGTGTAAGTAGTTTAGAGCCAAATCTCCTTCTCAAAAGTCACTCAAACACTTGATTTTTCCTTTTATTTTTTTTTTGATTGTGTCAATACTGATTGAAAGTTGTATTTATCCAAAAGCAGAAAAAAAAAAGGCATAATGTGGATGAAATTTTGAAAATGTACTAATCACTTTAAATATTCATTTTTTCACATCGCTAGATCTAAAAATTATTTTTCAGAACTGCTAATGTAGATTTTTTCTATTCATGCCAGTCTTAGCATTTTTACTGTTTTATGGAATGTGAGCAGGTAAGAGCTGTACTATGCATTTTCAAAAATCACATTTTTTCTTAATGCTTTTTTTCATTTGTATAATAATAACACTTAACAGCAATTAATTGTAAATAAATCTCAAAATCCCCAGGCTTAAAATTAATCTGTAGAATACAAATGAGTAACTTTTTTACTTCTATTTTAAACAAAAATGTCAAGTGTTTTGTTCTTAGAGCCCTCAGAGATGGAGGCATGCGTATAGCAGTGGCTAAGTTCACAGCACAAGAACAGCAGCACAATCTGACATAACAGTGTAGCGTGTTGCAGGCCTTTCATTTCAACAAGAGCCAGCTGTTTGATTTTTCATGTTCTTTAAATTCAGAAGCCAGGTGGCATTATGTTCTGAGGGTTTAGCACTACAAGGAGAATACTTATGGGCAGATGGATATTTACAGAGAATAATACCACAGTAAGTATTGTCTTGCTTTGATTAGTCAAACAGGAGGAGTTAATAACAGACTTAAAGCCTGATACATGAAGCAGAAAATGTAATTTGGAGATACAATGAAAGTGCTAATGCACTTAAAGTATGGGTTGTCTAAGGAAGCTAATACTAGCAATTGATATGAATTCATGAGCACTCAATTTTCTTCATGATATTCAAAGTTTTGGCTTAAGACATGCTGGTGGTCAAGTCTGTTACTTATCACCTCCATAATCCTGATATTTCTCACCTATGTGGGACATTTAATTAACTCTCAAGTGCTTCATTATTTAGTTCAGTCTCATGGCATACCTATGATTTGGATAAATAATCTTATTTTGAAGATGAGTGATCTAAGGAAGAACATAGCTTGAGGTAAGAAAACACACTGGAGATAATCAGGAGAAATGTGAGAGGGTCACAGAAATAATAGAGTCATCACATTACACAATACATTTAGTGAATATATTATGTTTTTAAATATATTTTGCTCTGTCCATTGTATCTCATGGCAAGAAGTTGTATAGAAACTGTAAATAAATGAACAGGAAGAAAAAAATAGAGACTTACTCTAATTATGTATTTTATTCCCAGGTATTAAGACTTATATAGATATATAGTATGCCTAGCCACACACATCTACAGCCAAAATATGTCACTTACTAAAGATAAAGATGTCTTTAAAATGATGAAAAAAAAAAAAAAAAAGGGCATCACTAATTCAAAACTGAAAAAAAGATAACCTTACTTGCCCTAGGAAATGAGTATGTAAGTAAATCTGAGCTACATGTGTGAATAGATGTGCATGTGTGCACAACCAGCTCTCTAATGCCTTCATAAATAGGCATAATCTCAATATCAGTAAAACAAGGTTGAATGATCGTACCCTGTTTGTAGAGCAATTTGGTGAAGAGTATTGAAGCACAAGGTTTCATTAGGTCTTAATTAATAGTAGCTACTAAATGTGAATAGTCCACCTCTTCCTCCCTGAATCAGTGTCTGAATCATAGTTGGTAGGAAAATGTTTATTTGCATGAATATATTACAGCAAGTCACCTCACAACTGACCTATACGCTACAGAAGAATAAAAAAGTTATTGTAATGTAGACATAAGAGAAATGTCAAAAACATCTGTTACAATATTTTTAAAAATCCAGTTTAAAACCATTAACTTGATTCATTAAATTCTGAACAGAAAAAATTCCAACAAGTTGGACAAGAGTCAGTAAGAGATTTCTATCATGTACTCAAAATCAGAAACTCAAAACCTCAATCACTTTTATATACAACACAAAATAAGTTCTGCAGTAAAATTCCATTAGTCAGAATCAGATTATTAAACTGGATTTTTCCATCTCCCTTTTGATCTTTTGACTCAGGATTCTTTTATTTCAGCATAGTAACATTGTAAAATGAAAGTGAAATTGAAGTAATTTAAGAAAATACTGAAACAGTACTGTAGCAAAGTATGTTGTTTGGCTAAGTAAATAAAATAGGATACCTGGTCCCAAATAAACTGATTTTTTCCTCTTGTCTTTGGTAAGCTACATAATCAAACCTTATCCGCTATGGTGGGTTGACCTTGGTTGGCTGTCACATGTCCACCCAGCTGCTTTCTTATTTCCCCTCCTCAATGGACTAGGGGTAGAAAATAAGATGGAAAACCTCGTGGTTCTAGATAAAGAGAGGGAGATTACTTACTAATTACCATCACAGGCAAAATATACTTGACTTCAGGAAAATTAATTTATTACCAAGTTAAATAGATTTAGATAGTGAAAAAAAAAAAAAACAAAACCAAACTTAAAACTACTTTCCTCCCATCCTCCTTCCTTCTTCCCAGACTCAACTTGACTCCTTCAGCTCCTCTATGTCCTTGCCCCTGAGTAGCACAGGGGGTATGGGGAATTATGGTCAGTCCATAACAATTGCTCTTTCCCATTCCTTACTCCTCACACTTTTTCTCTGCTCCAGCATAGGTCCAAGGCTTTTAAATATCATATGCTGGGTGAACTTCGTGCATAGGAATCCTACGAACCGGTTACACACACTCCACTACACAGTATTTTCACCCCTTAAATATGTCTTCACATAGATGCCACCAGCTTGGCTGATGTGCCTAGCTGTGTTCTGTGGTGTGTCTGTTATAGAGCTGTCTGGAACAGACTATGCCTGGGATGAGGCAGCTCCTCATCTCTTCTTACTGAGGCCCCCATTCTGTTCCCCTGCTACCAAAACCTTTCCATCTATACCCAATACAATCACATAGCCTATATATTGTACATTTAGTCAGGCAAAATGCTGAGAAAAATTAATAAATCACAGAATGACCTGGCAAAATTGCACTGTCCATGGACATTCACATGGAAAGATCTCATGATTTTGCTCCCTAAAACTTATTACCTTCCATCATGAAACAACAAAAAATCATCTCAATGTTACAGCAGAGATTGAATTTTCAGTTTCTGGTCTGTGTGCATTTTTCTGGTATAGTATGCATCTGCGTATGTTGGATATTTATTGAAAATTTGTAAATGACTAACATATGCCATAGGGATCAGAGCTAGAAATGAAAGTGAGTATTACATTCAGATTCACAGACTTAGTGCTTAATTTCAAAGATTAATGTCACAATGCAAACTTCATAGAAATAAAGGCATTTACAGATAGCTGGTCATACTTACTACTGTTTCTAACAGGCAGCAGAGCTTTTTGAGTAGACTTTAAAAGGAAAACGCATAAGCTTCCCATCCGGTGAGGATTTTAATATCTAGCACATTTATCAGGAATAAGTTCATAATCATTTTTAAGGCACAATTGTATATTTTTTTTTAATACGACTCTTAAGAACCTTTTTTTTTTTAAAAAAAAAGTGTATGCCTATTTAAGGACAGAGATAACAATAAAAATTACAAGACAGTTGATGATAATACACAGATAATACACAGAAGAAGGAGAAAAGAAGGCCTTACTGAGTTCACCAGTCCATATGCCTATGCCAAAGTACATACATTGTATTGTCTTTGAAATTACGGTTTAGCTTTCTGGTCTTGCAAAATTGAGATACGATGTTTGTCTCACATAACTTGCATTCTACTTAAACATTATTTGTTGATACTGAATGGTGATGGGAGAGGAATGAAACGTATCCACTGGTGAACAGCCTCCACTAAACCTATACATCATATATCTTTCATTTTCTTAGGGGTAGCATCGCAAGTTTCATGTGAACATATCTGTTCTTTAAGTTTTGGACTGGGTCCCCTGCACATGGATGTATAAGAAAATATGCTTCTTAGTAATGCTAAAAGATAAGTATAAAAGTGTTAAAAGAAATATTATCTATAGTAACTTTGAAACTGTTAACTAATAAGTCTTTGAAAAACAGATCCAAAGCAGAGAACTTATTACTTGTTTGTTCAGGCATAAAGTTGCACTTGGCTCTAAATAATATGAAAGAGAAGAAACCTTTTCTCACGCAGTTTACAGTTCAAGGCTGCACTGAGAGTCAGTGGTGTGCTACCTGATGGCTTAGGGAAATCACTGTGGTTAAAACCTAGACAGGTGGTTATTGGCCCCAAAAATCTGTGGTCATAAGACTTAATACACAAAATATTTTTTATCTGTGGATATCAATTGTAGAATCATAGAGTTAAAATTTGGATTTTTAAAAATTTTATGTCTATTTTAGGTCCTAGTCTTGTACTCATATCAATTTGGGATCTATTAGTATGTGTTTGTAGGACTGTATGAGATTATTTTGATATAAGGAACAGGGAATCACACAAGGAAGCCACTCCTTCTGCCTTTCCCCTAGTTCCTTGTGATTTGCAAAAAGTTTTCTGCATCAGGTGAAATGAAGGCACAAAGGCAGGCAAACAAAACATGTTTTTCTGTCCACTTGGAGCTTGTAAGGATAATTTGGTTTCTCATTTAGTACATTCTCTCCTGGCACTCATTAGGAAAAAGGTCTAAGAATTGCATATGGAACAAACGTTCTTGTATGCCTGAGTTGTGTTTACAAGCAAAAAACCAGAAGCAAATACATACTTTGAGCTAAAAAGGACACCTCCCAACACAATAAATCTTGACGTTGTCTTGCCTCTTTACAGAGTTGATAGGAACCTTATGCCATTAGAAAGTGTAATGAAATTCACATCTGCGTGTCTTTTATTAGGAACTGGTTGTTGAACTTTGTTTTAAAAGCCTCTTATGGTAAACATTAGAACCTTGAACTTTTAGACCACTAGATATAGAAAAATCTTTCTTTCCTTTTTGAACCCTATTTAGAGCCCAGAATCTAATACATCAAGATAAATCCCACACCTTTTGAAGTAAATGGACAATTACATGTTGATTTCAAGAGCCACAGCTCACCTTATTCACCTTGCTTTTAGAACACAAAGCCAAATGTGAAGACTCAACTTTGCATTTAGTGTCACCCTATTTACAAAGATTCACTCATCTCACTGGGATTGTCCAGAGTGCAGTAGATATCAAATGATGTCTCCTTTATAAGAACCAGGACTATTTCCCAGATACAATATTTGCAGTATCCTTATGCTATCCCAGGTTGAGGTTTTAATGCACGCCAGCCTTTTCTGCCTGCTGGTTTCTATGAATAAAGACACCACTCACACAGGTTAAAGAGAGCCCTGGGACACTCCAACCTGTCTTTCATTCAACGTTACTGGGGGACTGGGTTCTTCAGGTTCACTATGATGCACTGTGTTGCAATTTAGTCTAGACACAGCAAATGTAACTACATGCATCAACCTACATCAAATGAAATCAATGTTTTTTAAATAACTTTGTGTTTTATGAACAGAATTTTTCTGCTTTGTCTGATGTGTGATATTTATTACATCTTTTAGAACAATAATAGTACTCCTCTTGTAAAAATAGTTCCCATGATAAGAAAAGAAGAAATGTACAGCTCTCATCAATAAAGAAAAAATATAAACAGAAAACTCTATTAATTTTCCCTTCAGTTTCAGTAGGGAAGAGCTTGAAGAAAAACTACAAGTCACAGTCATAGTGTAAACACACATATTCCAGAGCGTGGAGCATAGACAGAGAATCATGAATTATGAGGACTACAAACAAACTTTTCATACCTTTAATCTAGGATGTCCTTCCAGAAATATCTCCTACTATCTGTGTTGTGTATTAACACAGGATACTTACTAGTCATGTCAGTACAGGCACACAGCATGGAAATGTGAACCTTCCCTACCATTTCACTGAGTGCTAACATACAAATGATGACACTAAGTGTCAGTAATGTTTTCCCTCTTATCAAAGCAGTCGGTGCAGAAGACAGCTTACTGTTATCTGTGCATTCTTCCTTGAAATAAGCATCAGTACATTGAGTAACAGCTTGGAAATGGAGATTTTTAAAATGTAATAGAATTATATAAGAAATCTGCATCTTCCAAGTAAAATCATGTGTACGTAATAATGCTTCTGGACACTGGTGCAAGATCATCTTTACTAGAAAACAGTGAGAATACACCTGCCCTAAATTTGTCCTGTGCTAGCTAGGTTTTTTCTAAACATTTCTGAAGAACATTTTGAGAGTAGCAGGAAAAACTAAGAGAATAATTGTTTAATAGACAATCTGCTTGCAGCCATGATATTCTTGGGGCTGAGATAGCTATGCCAAAAGGAGACAGTGTCCAACAATGTTGCCAAGCATGTTTAATTTCTGTGAGTAGATGTGACAGGTAATCCAAGTGGAGGATTTGTGATTGTGGTATCCATACAGGCATACAGCACATGCAGAGCAAAAATCCACTTTGAGAGATTGTGTCCTTTTTCATGCAATGACAATGAAGACTTCATGAAATTATGCCAGCACCAACACAGATGAACCTGTGCACCATCACACCTGACTAAATTATGGCACTCTACCTGCAGTGCTTTCCAAGACTTCTGGACAATATTGGTATAATACAAGACTCTGCTACTACAAAACTGGCTTATATTTCACTGTCAGTGTTCTATATAACAAAAGCACATGTCAAACACAAATTATAGGTTGGCATAAAGGATAAATCCATAGAGATACAACCATTTATATTTGGCAACTCTTTAAGTTGAGACTAGCTTCCTGAGCTTTAGTCACTGAAATCTTTACTTCCTCTCACTGACAGAAATTAGTGACCTGGAAATTAGTGACCTGGAAATTAGTGACCTGGAATCCCTTTTTTTTCAGCAGGCCAGACCCAGAGTAATTGTCCCTGAAATTCGCTAAACGTCTCTGCCCCAGAGCCTCTGGGTCTCATTCTCCCCAGCTGAGAGAATAAAATTGAGTCCAAAAGAAGAACTCCTTGCAGGCTTTGCCTGACACACAAATTTTGCAGATCTCTAGCAGCCCTTTCCAGAAAACACTTAAGATACATCTAATTTCATGCAAACTTCCTCTTTCTTCATTCAACTACAGAAAATATCACATCTTTCTGCATAGGTTCTTGCTTAGAATATCTATTAGAAATTGCTTGGACTTACTATACTTTAAGGATCAGTGATCTTAGAATCGTAGAATGGTTAGGGTTGGAAGGGCCCTTCAAAGGTCATCTAGTCCAACCCCCCTGCAAGAAGCAGGGACATCCCTGACTAGATCAGGTTGCTCAGAGCCTCATCCAACCTGGCCTTGAACGTTTCCTGGGATGGGGCATTCACCACCTCTCTGGGCAACCTGTTGCAGTGCTCTACAACCCTCAGTGTAAGAATTTTTTTCTTAATATGTAATCTAAATCCACCTCCCTCTATTCTGAAACCATTACCCCTCGTCCTGTCACAACAGGCCCTACTGAACAGTCTCTCCCCATCTTTCTTGTAGGCCCCCTTGAGGTACTGGAAGACTGCTATCAGGTCTCTTCAGAGCCTCCTCTTCCCCAGGCTGAACAGCCTCAACTCTAGAAGCAAACCAAGAATATTTTTGAAGTGCTGTACGAAACTTTATAAACAAGAGCCACAACACAATAAAATTACTTTTTTTTTTTTTTCTGTATTCAAACACCTCTGTTTTTAGCATTCAACTAAATTCGAACTAGTTTCAATTAGTTGAATTACTTTTAAAATCTACTAAGTTTTTAGCATGGGATAATATTGATTTATTATGGAGCAGCAATATACACTAGCTATTTATAGTTCCCATTTCATATTTCATTTTAAGAAAGTTTCTTACATATTTTCAAAGGAAACAAGTTATCTATTTGGTTTCATTGTTCCATTCATATCTATCTCTGATTGTGTGTATTGTAAGAAACCCTTATCCTATAACTAAAACACATATATATAATTTAGTGTGTGCTGGTATGATATGCCATTGTAGTGGTGTGTTCACTCTAATCAATACACGGTTCAGTGTATACTACACTGTTGGTATATGCACATTAGTTCAGAATATTTAAAAAATATTACACTCTACAGCATAGCTATGCTTTGCAAATAACCTAGTGGTATTCATTCAACCTAATCTCTGCACATCTGTATTACAGCTAGAGATCCTATCCTCCTTTAAGAGCCTCGTTCTCAACATTAAGAAGAAACCTGCATTTGGTAGGTTGACTGTAACCAAAAAGAGTGCCTATTACCACTTTCTGTTGATTGTAAAGTGAGTGTAGGGTAAACAGTTAATTGAAACACATTTGGTATAAATACCTGAAATTATTAAATAACTTTTTTTTTTTCCATCATGTGGACACATTCTTTTTTGTCTTCCAGACTGTATAGTTAGTTCAGATATTTAATTCATTTCAACTATACTCATGCTCTCTCTGCATATTTCTTTCATTTTACACCTGTACATCCACAGCAGTACGACCGTAACAACTGAACTTTGTAGTCATTAGGATCCTGCAGGCTTCAAAATATTATTGTGAATAGTCATAAATTTTAAGTTTGGAATAGCGTTGACTGCATTTCTAAAATAGGAGTATATAATGCTATGAAGAAAATGAAGCAAACATATACTGCACATATTCCATGAAAGCATTGAAGAATACAGGCTTGTAATAATAAAACCAGAAGGAAAAACTAGATAAAGCAGACCTCATAAAAGTTTACCGGGCTGTCGCAATACTGGACCAGACACTTACTCATGTACTAGCTAATAATATTTTTCGGTTGAGCATTCTGATCTGAGCAAAAACAGGATTCGCAAACTCTTTTAACCCAAACACTTTCTAATAATTTTGCCTGGGATTGAATGTAATGTAAGTTCTGAAAATTAAAGTGAAGTTGGAAGTCATCTAAGTAGGCAAGAAAAGTTACGAGGTGATTCACAATACCTTTTAAATCGTACCAAATTCAAATAATGATGCTGTGAGATTTATTCATATTCAAAGTCATTATTGATCACAGTAAAGATTAATGTAATGTTAACAAAATGTTCAAATGTTTTTGGCATTTTTTTTTCAAAATATATTTCATTGACGTAAAATGATAGGTTTTTCTTAGTTTCTGCTGGGTGTAATGTATCATTTACTGACATTAGTGACATTACTAAGTCAGAAATGGAAGTGTTTTTCTTTATCAAGAACAGGACAAACAAAATGGTCTTAGTAGAAAGACAACAAAAATAACACTAAGCAACCTGATCTAGCTGAAGATGTTCCTGCTCCTTGCAGGGAGGTTGGACTAGATGACCTTTAAAGGTCCCTTCCAACCCTAACCATTCTATGATTCTATCATTTGAATATCAGAAATAAAACAAGTTGGAATCTAGAAGGATTTGGACTTTCATTATACTTTACAATGGTTTAGAGTACTCTGCCAAGTACCAATAAGCAGTCAAGTCTTGAGCTTTGTAGTAGCATTCTTTCCAAATTAACACATTAACATCTTAGACTTTATTGCTATCTGTTACTTACAGTGAAGTAATTGTCTATACTGGGAACTTGTAAAATATATTATTAGATAGATAGTTTGTACTGATTTTGGTATTTCCTTCTCTATATTGTGTATATAATGCTTCTTTCCAAAGAAGCAGATCTAATATTTATGATCATACCAGACTCAGATGACGGGATTGATAGCTAGCCTCAGAATCTCGTGCAATGTTCCTGCGTCTGAGAACCGAAGGTTAAAGGATATTTTTCTTCTTCTGGCATGTCTTCTTTTCGTACTGTTGTAAACTAACAGATTTTTTTTGCTATCATTTTTTAAGTTATTATTTAGAAAAATTATAATTATTTCACATTGTTCCTTCCATTGCTATCCAAACTGAAGGTTTCCATATGGCTGCTTGAAAAAAAAATCAGCTTTGGTAGCCTGGATATGGTGCACACAGTTTGCATTGCAGAACTGAAACAGCATCCTGTATTCTACCTTTATAAGTAGAAGCAAAAAGGGGCATTCAATAAGAATCTTTAAAATACATAATTAAGAAATTAATTCTTACAAAGAGATCTGGATAGATTAGAGAGATGGACAATCACCAACTGTATGAAATTCAACAAGAGCAAGTGCTGGATTCTTCACCTGGGACAGGGTAATACTAGTTATACTTACAAATTGGGGTACTAGAGACTGGAGAGCAACCCCACAGAAAAAGGTCTGGGTTGACGGCAAGTTGAATATGACTCAATAGCGTATCCTGGAAGCCAGAAGGGACAGCTGTGTCCTGGGGTACATCACATACAGTATAGCTAGCTGGTCGAGGGAAGGGATTGTCCCGCCCTGCACTGCACTGGTGCAGCTCCACCTTGGGTACTCTGTGCAGTTTTAGGCACCTCAATATAAGGATACCAAACTATCACTGTGTTCAGAGGAGGGTGACCAAGATAGTGAAAAGTCTTGAGGTCAAGACTTATGAGGAGCAGTTGAGGTCACTTGGTTTGTTCAGCTTGAAGACAAGGCTGAGGGGTAGACTTATTGCAGTCTACAGCTTCCACGAGAGGGGCAGTGTAAGGGGAGGTGCTGATCTCCTCTCTCTGGTAACCAGTAATAGGACACAAGGAAATGCAATAAACCTGTATCAGGCAAGGTTCAGATTGGACATTAGGGAACTGTTCTTCTCTAACAAGGTGGTCTGTCACTGGAACAGGGCTCCTAGGGAAATGGTAACAGCAAAAAGCCTGTCACAGCTCAAGGAGTGTCAAGATGATGCTGTTAGTCATATGATTTAGTTTTATCTGTGAGAAGCAGAGAGTTGGACTCGAGGATCTCTATGGGTCCTCTCCAACTTGAGATATTTTATGGTTCTATCATTTTGTATATGTATTGATTCCAAAAAGGAGAAAATAAGAGGATTTCCTAGGGAAAGAATATGAAGAAAAATAATAAATAAAAATAGATAATATAGAAAGCAAAGAAAATAAATATATAGATTTAAATATAAAAAAAAGGACTTAAAAAATAAATCACAAAGCAGGCAAAAAAAGTGAAGAAAGTTAGAGGAAATATTTGAAAATTATACAAACTGAATTGAAAAATAAAGCTCAGCAAGAAAGGGAAATAGAGAAAAATATAAAATGGAAATGAAAGTGAAAACAATAAAAACATAAGCCTTCAAAAAGGCTCCTAAAGACACTAAACTGTAAAGGAAAAACAAGGACAATTCTTCCATGGATGATTATATTGTGGTAAATGAAGAAAATAAAGACAAAAAAAAAAAGAAAGAAAACAAATGAAGTGCGGGAGTAAATGGTTGTATTCATACTGGACTGAGCTTACCCTTGGGGTCCCAGAAGCATCTATGCAGTGACTTATGATATTCATAGTATTTATGTAAGGGAATGAATAATGAGCCACCAAATTTTACAGATGGCAAACATTTTTCCAAGAAAATAAAAAAAGAAAGTTGACTGTAAAATAGTGCAAAAGTAGCTAATTGTATTCAGTGATAAAAAATGACAGAGATAGTTCAGTGCTCCTAAGTTTTATGTAAAGCACATGTGAAAATGTTACTCAGACTGTGGAGACAGAATGATAGCCTTTAAATTAGTGATTCTCGAGACTCATCTTAAAGTAATTTTTAATAGGTAAATATAATGTCAGAAGTCTATCGTGAAGGATTATAGAATAAAACTAAACAAAAAAAAAAATTGTCATATAAGTGCATGGTGTACTCAATCCTGAATAACCTCTGCTAATCAGCCATCTTAGAAAAATCTAGTAGATTTAGATGAAGTACTGAGAATTATATAAAGGATGATCAGAAGTATGGAATGACATCTATATGAAATGACACTGAAGAGAGTGTATTCCTCAGTTTGATAAAAAACAACCCATGGCAGACAAGATGGAGTTCTGTAAAGTTGTGAATGATTTGAAAAAAAGTAAGTAAAAATGGTCACTCACTTTTTCACATACTATGGAAAAAAGAGGAAAAATATGGAAATTAATTGGATAATGGTCAAAAGCAAATTATTAGGAGGAACTGAAGTACTTAACCACAACATTAATCTCATTGTCACAAGATATTAAAGAAGAAAATAGTAGGTTCAAAAAGAGGTTCGGCAAATAAAGATTTGTTAGCTGTTATCACACTGGTCCAGATGTACCTTATGCCTCAGAAAGTTCCTAAGTGTTAAGCCAGAAGCTGAAAAAATATAACAATGAAAGATCATAACAATCCTGTTATATTATTTACATATTTTAACTAAGCATCTGTCATAGTTCAGCACTGTTCAGGAACAACCTACACAATCTCTCACTCACTCCCCCTACCCTCCAGTGGGACAGGAAGGAGAATTGATAAAGAAAAGAAGGAAAGACTTGCAGGTGGAAATGAAAAAAAAAAAAAAATTAAGAGAACAACAGAAGAAAAGGAAACAAAGATGGAAAACAAGCAAACAAAAAACCCCATAACAGAAAATACTTAAGCATATAATTTATAGTACAATAGCTCCCAATAAAGCCTGACACTTAGCTTCCACCCAAGTAGCAGAAATCTCCCCTCCCTACCCTCCTCACTTATATACTGAGCATGATGTTACATGGGATGGAATAGCCCTTGGGCTAATTTGGGTAAACGATCCCAGCTGTTGGCTAATTTGTAAACTATCCCAGCTGTGTCCCCCAGCCACAGGTGTCACCAGCTCCAGTTCCCCTCCCAGCTCAGACAAAAATTAACTCTATCCCAGCCAGAACCAGGATGGTATCTAGTGAAATGTTTAACATATCTTTGATTTCAGCAGAAAAGTTATTTTTAATGTCTAATAAAATGAGAAAATGGAATGAAGGGGAAAAAGGGTTGGAAGAAGGCAGAGGAAAATGAGGAAAAATAAAATTGAGTAATCTTAGCAAACTTTGTATCACTTCCTTTTAGTGTTTTTGAATAACAGGTTGTTCTGGTTTTGTCTGGTGAGGGGGGGCCTAAGGTAGTAGCTTCTGTAGAAAACTGCTAGAAGTTGCTCCCCTTTGTTCAGTAGACTCGGCCGGGCCTAGGGTGGAACTGCTGCTGGCCAAACCCGAGCCAATTGGTAGCAGAATGTCCCATGATAACGCCTCTGTGATAACGTATATAAGAAAGGGAAAACAGGAAAAAAGAAAGAGAGAAGATGTGAAGAAGCTGAGTGGGGGCAGACAGGGGGAGGTGCAAGCCTTGCAGGCCTCACCCTCTGGCCTCCTGCTGGGCAGCAGACTGGACCCAACTCGGTCCAGCCCGGCTGCAAGAAGTGGAGAGGAGATGAGATGTGAATGAGATGTAAAAAGGATTCTGAGAGGCGTCTGCCAGCCTGTTGTGAGGAATGGCTGCAGACACCAAGGTCAGTGAAGGAGGGGGTGGAATAATGCAGCTCCTGGCCAAGATTCCCCTGCAGCCTGTGGTGATGACCATGGTAGAGCAGGTTGTCCCCCTGCAGCCCATGGAGGTCCATGGAGGAGCAGAGGTCCACCTGCAGCCCATGGAGGATCCCACGCTGGGGCAGGTGGATGCCTGAAGGAGGCTGTGGCCTGTGGAGGGCCCGCTGGGGCAGCTGTTCTGGAGGGACTGCACCCCGTGGAAGAGATGGCCCACGCCAGAGCAGTTTCACGAAGGACTGTGGCCCGTGGGAACGAGCCCACACACTGGAGCAGGGGAGGAATGTGAGGAGTTCTTCCCCCGATGGTGAAGTAGCGGCGTAAAACAACGTGTGATGAACTGACCGCAACCCCAACTCCCTCTTCCCCTCTGTGCTGCTTGGGAGGGGAAGGTAGTAGAGATAATGTTAAGCCCAGGAAGAGGGAGGAGTGAGGAGAGGTTATCTTGTTCCCTGTCTCATTCTCCTGCTAGTTTTAGGAATAAATGAGTATTTTTTCCCCAAGTCAAGTCTGTTTTGCCTGTGACTGTAACTTTAAGGATTTCTCCCCGTCCTTGTCTCAAACCTCGAGCCGTTTTTGTTTATATCATCTCCCCCTATTCTCTTGGAGGGTGGGGGGAGAGAGAGGGAGAGACTGTGTAGTCTGGTCCCAATTGGGGCTGAACTACGGCACAGGCAACTTAAGTTATTGTAGGTGGACATTTATATTAATTATTTTATTCATTCTTAAAAAATATTGACATTATATAGATAATGAAAATAATCTGATAGGGTCAGATCAATATTTTTTCAGAGTTTTTAGACTTAGATTTAGACTTCTTGTTTAAAGTACTATAGCAATGGTCAAGAGAAATCTCATTTTAACCAGCGTAAACATCCATGAACATAAAGTTAAGCCCCTATTACAAACACTTAAGCACATAAAAATTAGGCTTTTAAGCACATAAAATAATTTATATGCATTGCACTATAAAAGCCAATGGAATTCTGTTAGTTAAAACATGCATTTACAACAGCTTGACTTTCTCATTTTGGCTTATAAAATGGTGAGCTGAACAGTGCATTTGCAATTTAAAGGATTATAAAAAAACCAAGAAAATACCAAATTATTAAAAATAATCCTCTATTAGATTTTTCAGTGTCTTAATTTATGTGAACATCTTATTTAATCTGCTTAACCTAGTAGCAATATGTCAGATGGATTTCTGCAGCTGAAGGTCATATAATCAAGCAACACCAATCTCAATGGTAAACATCTCCTGGAAAATAAGATTTCATCGGTACAGTCAATAAACAAGCTGCCATCAATAAAAACAGAATACACTCTAATCGAAGAGAGACACATGCCTTTATGATTATGTTTCTGAAAACTGTGGGTCATGCTCCTCTGGATGAGGCATAAAAACTACCAGATGGTCAGGGGTTTATTACCAGAAGGAGTGGGTTTATTACTTCTGTTCATAGTACCAAAATTTGATCATTATGCTAAGCAAAATAGATGTGTAAGTTTTTAAAATTCACTTGGGGGTAGACAAAGGAAGGCATGCAGTACAGTTTCTGAAATGCTGCTCTAAGGATGTGCAATTAGAGTGGATAATTTTACTAGAATATAAAACATTTAGTCCCCCTCACATCCAATGAAAAATGTTTAGATATTATGTTATAAACATCACAAGAACACATATAACTTTTGTTTGTTTTATTTTTCCTTCGTGGATACTTGTAAGTCTGTCCAGAAACAGAATATTTACTCTCTGGGTGTTATGCCACATATATTTTTCTTCAAGGCTTTCATTCTTTTATATTAATTACAGTCAAATTAAAATTCTATACCAAAAACCAAACAATGAAGTGAAACAAGGCAGCATGTGAAAGCAACAATGAAACAAAGAAAAATAACATTCAAACAACTTTACCCGTTTCTTTTGATTACAACTGAGAGGAAACTGGTGTCTCTGTCTGAGACATTCCTATGGAAGGAAGAGTCAGGATACCTCCAACGTTTATATTTAGTGACTACATAGGTTGGAAACTTGGGCCTGATTTACCTGCTCATAGTCAGTCATCTAGGCCCATCAGAGATGCTCCTGGGTACCCTGCCTTGTCTCCATTTTGCCCTATGTGACATATTGTAGATGGCTTTAGATGCTTATATATGTACAGCTGAACAAAAGCTCCTCATGAGGAGTCACAGTAGATTTTTTCTCTGACATAATTGTCTAGACTCTAGTGTATATACTGACTAGATCCCTGTTGAATATGATAGAAGTTTAGATATGTCTCACATGTACGTAGTTACATATGTATATCTTAAATGAAGTGTTTTAATGAATCCCAGCGCTATTATTAGCTGTGATTAATTCATCCCCAAAATATAATTTGTATATAGCAGAAGTACACAGTACATACATGGCATGTACTTCTTGCACCCCAAGAAATTACTGCTGCTGTATAATTGGACAACTGCTACTTTGATCAGTTCTGCCTAGTACAAAAGTTGGAATGACAGTGTTTTTTTGCCCATGCTATGGAAAATCCAAGACAGCGGCAAGAGTGGATTTTTTTTTTAAGTTGTAGGAGAGTAGACAAGTGCTCTCAAAACAAGTAAATAAGATAAAGCTACTCAGTACTAAGAAAACCTTGAGAACAATTATACTAAAACAATTTTTAGACCTGATTTGGTGCACTTAGGGTACTGCTTCTCTACATCTCTTAGCTTTTGAAAACAAAAATAATTTGAATTATTTGAAGTACATAGCTCCTTGGTTTCTACTTTTTTCCATATTTCCTGTTATGTTATCTCCTGTTTATGATTTTTCTAAGATACAAATGGATTTTTCTAAAATCTGTATGGACCGTAGAGCGAAGTTCATTTGAGGTGTAGAAATCAGATACTTATCAAAGTATCTTTAAATTGTTCTTTCTTCATAGTGAACTGAATTCTTTCATCTTTCCACTGGTATTAATTGTTATTAGAGACTTAATTGAAACTGAACTTATTTCATTAAGACTGTATTTCTGTTTTATTTTTAAAAGGGAAAAGATTATTCATTTTTAGACCCAGTCACTTTAAACAGAACATTGGTAACATTTAGACAAACCCAAGAGCTTCGATTAAGTTATAAAACTTGCAAAAATAATTGAAAAAATAGTTAAAATTATTTTGTTAGCAGTTCGTAGCTTTTCTCTTAGCAGTAACTTAACAGCTAATGATGAAAAGCTTTCAGTTCTTCCTCTTAAAAAAAAAAGCAAACCCAAAAAACAACCCTAAAAATAGAAGAATTTAACATATAAAAATTTTTCCATGTAATTTTTTGAGTTTTTATTTTCTTTTAAAAAGTAACATTCTATTTTAAAATATGCTTCTGAGAAATTTTGAACCAAATAAAACTGTTTCTGGAAATCTTCTCCTTCTGGTCAAAATACAGATTTTTTTTTTTTTTATAGTTTAACTGTGGAAAAAATTTTTATTAGCTCTCTGAGTTTCAAATTTTCTTAATAATGAAGCAATGAAGAGTATACCTCACCAAGATTATACCTTAGCAAACTCTCCAGAAGCAAGGAACCTGAGGAATTCACAAGAATTAAAAGGAATAGAAACTCTCTTTCATTGTTGTTATTAACGTAGGCACCTATGACCTGAAATAATTGGATGGAGTTGGCCCTGAAGAAGAGTGTGATATTTACCATTGCAAGAACCGTGTCTTAAGTTAACCTCCTTCCAAAATAGAGGTTATAATAAGGTTATACACATCATAAACATTTATAAGTTACTTTTTTATTGCAATATGCTTTGCACTTTCTGTCACATAGAGGAAGAATATCAAAACAATTCGAATAAGCAGTTGAAAGAAACTTGGGGGGTGAGGCTCTTGATTGTGTGAATGGCTTGTTTTTGTTTGTTTTATAATATGAATTGTCTATGTCTGTAGTAGACGGTTTTCAGCTAATTCTTTGCAGCTGTTACTAAATTACAGGCTTTGCTTTCCAAGGCCACTTAGGGAAAGGAAAACTAGCACTATTTAACCACTAATTTGACTATGTAATGATCTGAATGAAAAGAGGAAAAACATTTGCTCTTTCTGGTTGTACAGCACAGAATGTTTGCCAACTACTCACATAACTGAATGGCTGCCATTTATTTACTGATAAAAATAAAGGATAACCTTTTTTATTTCTTTTGAAATAACATGGCAAGAAATATAATTTTTTTTTTAATTAACTGAAGTGTCATTAGCCAAAAATTATTTACTAGTAGCCAGTAAAAGTAAAATATAGGTCTAATTTTAGCTATTTGATTCAGTTGAGACACTAATAAACCCAGATGCATAAAATTATTTCAGCCTTATTAGCCATGTCTTTCGCAATATCTAATTGTAAGCATTAATAAATGATTTTTAGAAGAGTCTCCAGAATAACAGGAACTATCAATCAAATCCTTCAAAGAATGGATGTTTAGTTATATAACCTGATAATCCAATCTACAGAAATATGACTGCATTCTTATTCTGTCTGAATCAGATGATTTTACATTCACAAGACATTTGCCCGATGTTATCTACTGATAATCATAGAATCATAGAATCATAGAATGGTTAGGGTTGGAAGGGATCCTCAAAGGTCATCTAGTCCAACCCCCCTGCAAGGAGCAGGGACATCCCCCACTAGATCAGGTCGCTCAGAGCCCCATCCAGCCTGACCTTGAATGTTTCCAGGGATGGGGCATCCACCACCTCTCTGGGCAACCTGTTCCAGTGATCTACAACTCTCATGGTGAAAAATTTTTTCCTAATGTCTACTGGTTTGACATGTGTTTTCTTTGATAAGAAAAGGTATGTTATAAATTACCTAGGTGTATAATTTTAAAAAATATCTTTCTGGTCTCAATTCTTATGAAAGTGATAGTTCTTCAGATTTTTTTTTTAAGTAATTTATTTTTTCAACCTTTTTTATAAGAAAACATTTAATTAATGGCCCTCAAAATTATGTTTATCCATTATCTTTCAGGTAATGAAGTAAAAGTGAGATACCTGCTGAGGGCTATTTTAGAGCTTTTTCTTTCTGAATCATTGATGACATAAAAGTGACGGGTGTATGAGGGAAAAAAATAAGGTGCAATTTAACTTGATTTGATGTTACACTGACATATTGCAAATGAAATTCAATATAGGTAAATTGGAAGTAACACACACAAAGCACAGAACTCCCAAATTAGTGGTATTAAGTTTTTTTCTGGAGGAATTCATAAGACAATCTGCACTTTTCAATTTTTAATATGCTAGAAAAGGAAAGAGTTTGGAACAGTGTTCATAAAAATAGGCAATGGGTTACTTCCAAACTATTAGTACATTATTGGTTTTTTATGTCTTAGATTCACTTACTTCAAGAAGAGATTGCAATAGCACTTCATATTTCACATCATGATAATTCTTGTAAAACATACTGTAACCTCATAATAGCTCACAAGAAGGTTCTACACATATAAATACATTGTCAAATTCTTACTGTTTCTCAACTGTATGTATCTGTTCTTAGCCTATCCCACACTCCATTTCTGTGTTGTGGAAGGATCTGCTGTCAAACAGGTTGAACAGTTGACAGGGCAGGTTGAATACCACACATCCCCACGCATATACAGTACCTTGCTTGTTTCACAGGAAGACCTTGGTTTTGTTGCAGTGGTTGTAAAGATGAAGGATCGATTAGTATAGCTATGAATCATATAGAAATAATCTGTTTCAAATTTCAAGGTACATGACATTAATAGTTGTTACTTTCAAGCTTTTGCTTTTTCTCATGCTGGGAAGCTCCAGGAGTTGTAAAAGATATATACCTTTTTGTCAGGATAGAATTTTAAAATTACATTTAAAAAGTATAAAATTAGAGGTTTTTTAACATTCATTATATAGTGACCTTTTAAAGTTTTATTGATATTCTGTTGAAAATTTGATTGATTTCATCAAATAAGTACTGAAAATGCCAAATCGAAAAAGCATGGAAAAGAATAGAGAGATTTAATTCAGCATTCATTTTCCCAAGGGCTGCCACAAAATTGTTTATTTGGTATGATTAATACTAGTTATTCAGATGTTCCATTAATAGGAAAATAATAACTGATTAAGACTCCATCTTAGATGAGTTATCCCCTAATAAGAAATTAAGAAAAATGATAAAAAGAGAGGAGTGAAAATAGGGTAAGTTGCACAACATATTCATAGTCCCCATTTATGCTTAACGAGACCTATTCACAATTATACTGTAGAGGAAAATAAGAAAAAGGTTACATATTTCTCCTTTGTCTGTTTCTCCTGTTATTTTTATAATTGTAAATTCATTTTTCTTAAAATATTTTAAAGTAGATTCTGATCACAGCTAGACTGGTCAGCAATCTTCTCTTGAACCATGTAACTGATCAGCTGAGAGAAGACTGTTAGCATTAGCCAATACTAACAAAATCTGATAGTAATTATAAGCCCTAGTGTATTTTTAATTACAAATTGCTGAAAGTATGAAAAGAACAAGTTTATCACAGAGCATTGTACTTCGAGGGTAAAATAAATCTCTATAAAATATTGATAGTTTATTTGAGCATGTTTCTTTGAGACAAATGATTTGAGGACAAAATAAACTACAATTTTAAAAGGCTCTAGAAACTGAAATGCTGAGTCAGCTATCAGATAATTAAATGCTGTCAGACCACTAATGTATTCCAGCACAGCTTGTAGACTCACTTATATCACAGAACATCTTTTATCTTTGGGTCACAGTGGTGAAAATTTATATCATTCCACAAAATCAACAGGTTCAACTTTTCAGAAAATATTTAGGTGGTATAAAAGGGGCAAGGGAAAGACCCCAGCAATATTTACCTGGAGTCCTCCTGTTTCCCTTTTATGTATATCTCTGCATAGATTTGTTCTAAAATTAAACATGGAGGTTTAGATTCTCTTTTTATGGGATCCTAGATTCCTGTCTCAATTTTTTTTTTTTTAATTTAACATATCTATGTTAAATATCTAGTTAACATAGCTATGTCCTTACTGCACAAAATTACTTTTGCCTCATTTATATTCTAGATATGCTTTTGCATAATGATTTATCTCCTGCAAAACCCTGGATTAAAATTAGGCTATACATTCTCCAGCATTTTTGCATACTAGCTTCCCCAGAATTCCCCAGTACAAGTTGTTACTGATTTTCTTGCCCACATAAATCCTTTGAAGGATCCTTCATTTTTGAAAGTAGAGAAATATGTTCCTTTGTTTTTCTCTGAAAGGCTGGTGCAAGTCCTTCAATGAGTAATGAAAACTGTTCTTGCTCAATGAAAATTAATTCCATTTAATAAAAATATTTTTATTTTGGATATTGTATTGTGGAAAAATGTTTTATAATAACTTGCTTTAATATATCAGGTTTATAAACACTGCAGTTTTGTCCCCATTTTCACCTGGCACATTTATTTAAACTGTAATCTTACATTTTATCTTTTCTTGTTTAATGTGCTGTTTTCCATAAAACCTGTTCTTTGTTTTGCTGCATATATTAAGATTCATTTCCAGCTTCATTGCCACTTGGAAATAGTTTAAAAAAGCAGAAAGAAAAATATAATTGAACGTTTGTCACTGACAAACAAGATTTCCACTAAGCATCTTCAATGCAAATAATCTGCCAATGTAATTTAGGTTCTTTTTCAAATTTATTTTAAAAATTCCCTGCTCTCACATCTTGGCTTTGTCAGCAGATATACAGGAAGAACTAGATTTACAAGCTCCTAGGCAGTTCATTAGCTGTTTATTTTAGATGCTTTGGATTGCAGCCTCTCAGCACTCGTGTATGACCTTTCTGCAAAGCTGCTGGTTTTACCAGAGTTGATTTAATTGCAGAGATGAACTTTAACTTCTGAAGAGTCATAATCTACCCATTTGATGCATATGCAGTTATCAACTATCTTGTACCCTAACAGAAAAGTATCCTATTAAAGTTCAGAACTGACTGGTCGGGTTTCTGATCTAAAAGAATGTAAAAGATGTTGTTTATTACAATGCTGTCTTACTTTTTATTCTTAAGAACACATTCAGTGACGTTATTATGAATGTTGTCAAGCTCTCTCCTATACACACACACACACATAACAGAAAATTTAAAAATTAAACAGAGACACCTCGGTATGTGGTAAGGTCACTTTTCCAATATCATCCATTTTAAAATCCAATAAACAAGAAGTTCTTCACTGAGGTAAGGGGAGAAAGAGATGATGCGGGTTTCTTTTTGGATCTCAGTAAGAAAGGCCTGAACAAACAGCATAATAAAATAGCTTTTTTAAATAAGATAAAACAAAAAGAAGAATACAGATAATGAGTAAATTTTGCACCCCTTCAGATGTGGGACACTCTGCACACATGCAGCATCAGATGAACTACAGATGGATTTTCCCACAACACTCTGCTCAGGTTCTGTCCTTGGAGAGGTGCCCCGATTGGAAAACACAAGATTACCTCTTTTCAGTGTGTATATATCATAGAATCATAGAATCATAGAATGGTTAGAGTTGGAAGGGACCTTCAAAGGTCATCTAGTCCAACCCCCAGCCCTCTTATCATCTTTGTGGCCCTCCTCTGGACCTTCTCCAGCTGGTCCATGTCCTTCTTATGCTGGGGGCTCCAGAACTGGACACAGTACTCCAGGTGGGGTCTCACCAGGGCAGAGAAGAGGGGCAGAATCACCTCCCTCAACCTGCTGGCCACGCTCCTCTTGAGGCAGCCCAGGATGTGGTTGGCCTTCTGGGCTGCAAGGGCACATTGCCAGCTCGTGTTGAGCTTCTCATCCACCAGCACCCCCAAGTCCTTCTCCTCAGGGCTGCTCTCCATCCATTCTCTGCCCAGCCTGTATTTGTGCCTGGGATTGCCACAACCCATGTGCAGGACCTTGCACTTGGCCTGGTTGAACTGCATGAGGTTGGTTATATATGTTTTTAAATACTCAACAGTTAAAATATATAGCATATCAATAAATGGAACAGGAAAACAAAAGAATATTTGTAGGATGTTTGACAATGTGGACATATCAGCTCCAGTCAGTAAGCATAGTCAGTGTCTGCAGAGGACTTTTACTCATACATAGTGGGAGAGTTTTAATTGAATTGACTGGCCTGAAGTACAGGAACATAAGTTGCTGAGTGTTAGGAGTTTGATCCAATACATTGATCCAGTGCTAAGAGTCTGATCAACGAAAATATTCAATTATTTTAATAGGAAGGAGTAACACTTTAAATAATTGTGTGATTATTTTGTGACTCACATCCATACCATCACTGGTTCTCATCCAAATGTTGCTATAACATTTAATTTAAAATATAGAATCATAGAATCATAGAATGGTTAGGGTTGGAAGGGACCTTCAAAGGTCATCTAGTCCAACCCCCCTGCAAGGAGCAGGGACATCCCCCACTAGATCAGGTCGCTCAGAGCCCCATCCAACCTGGCCTTGAATGTTTCCAGGGATGGGGCATCCACCACCTCTCTGGGCAACCTGTTCC
>JAAGAY010132308.1:0-23530 GCA_011801015.1 Ardeotis arabs
TGAGGAGGAAAACCATGAAGTTCGGTTTTGTTTGGGTTTTTTTTTTTTGTTGGTTTTTTGGGGGTTTTTTTGGGGTTTTTTTTGGTTTTTTTTTTTTGTTTAAAGGAAATTATCTAAAGAAGCAAAAGGAGAAAGCCAGGAAGATTTTTGGTCAGCCTTTGTTTTCTGTCACTGGAGCGCTTGAGAGGCCAGGAGCAAGCCTCACGTGTCCTGCACAGCAGCTTCGTGCTGGCTCATGCCCAGCCTCCAGGCTGCCACCACCAAAGCAAAATAAACTGGTACATTGACTGGATTACCTAAGCAGCTCCTTCAACCAAACAGCCTCTGTTGATGTCTCTGCATGCTACAAGCCCCACAAGTGCACTGTGACCCATTGGGAGAGTGATTCTGCTGATGTTTTGATAGCTTTCCAGCTCAGCAGGTTTACTTTTTGAAGTCTCCTCTGTACTATAGAATCACAGAAGGGTTTGGGTGGGAAGGGACCTTTAAAGCCCATCCAGTCCAACCCCCCTGCAAGGAGCAGGGACATCTCCAACCAGATCAGGTTGCTCAGAGCCCCGTCCAACCTGGCCTTGAACGTTTCCAGGGATGGGGCATGCACCACCTCTCTGGGCAACCTGTTCCAGCGCCTCACCACCAAATCAATATTGTACCAATATTCTCTGATGCACATCACCAGGCAAGTAGAGACATCTTTTGCTAGTTGTGAAAGATTTGGTCTTAGCACAGATCCTGCAAATTTGTGATTTTTACAGTGGCAGAATTGACTTGACACAAGCTACAGAAAAAGCCAGCTCTAGTCAAGGATTTCAAACTCTGGTCAGGTGATAAAGTAAAATAGTTCTTGGGGGGTGGGGAGAAAGAACTGAAGCCCTTGGGATGCATCTTGAGGGCTGTTAGTCAACTGCTGGACACTGCCAGCTTCAGCTGAACCTGAATCCAAGAATTTCTTCATCCTACAGGTAGTGTCTTGGGAAAACAAAAAGCAAATTACTTCTGCCAGGCTCAGATTGCTTGGTTGTAAGAAGAGCTGCCATTGTAAGAGGATTTGCACTAATTACATAAAGTATCACATAAAATGATATTCAGAAAATAATAGATTTGAAAGCCAGAAGGTTAATAGGCACCCTGATTCTGAACCTCTCACTATCCTGAATCCCTATGTAGAAAAACACAGTCAGGATGCCCAGTAAAGACACAAACCACCATTACTTTATGGAAATGATTACTTGGCAATGAAATGCTTAAAAGTTCCCTTCCACGCTCATTCAAGTGATTAGTGAAGTAAAGAGCGAGATCAATAGCCACAGACCTCAGTCTTGTTTTTGTAATTAAGAAAGCTGATACAGAACCCATCCATAATTTGTTCCTAGCAATCACAGAGGTGATTGCAGTCTGCCTGCTTTATTTAGCCTGGATCAGCTCATTCCTACACAGCCGGTGTAAAGGAACATTCCCTATGTATATCCACTTTAAACTGCTGTAGTAGGTGCTCTGCAAACACCTTTATTCATATACACAGTTTACAGACCCATATATTTTTCAGCTCGGTGAGCACTCATTAACCACTGAAATTGAAAATATGCTTGGTGTCAGCAAAGAGAATGATTCAGTAAAAATGCAACTTCACTGGATTCACACAAGTGCACTCCAGTGTGCAAACACAGGTTGCTCTGGTGGCAGATTGGCCATACATGATTTCACAGCTCTAAGAGATGTCTCTGAGAAGAAACTGCATCCCTGAGGGAAAGTGCAGGATCAAGGGGACATGTGCTAAAAGCCTGCTCCTTTTATAGCAGGCTGAGAAAAGCCATTTTTAGCCACCACACCAAAGGAAAAAAATATGTTCCCTCTTCCAGTGGGTGTTCGGGATGCGAGTATAGACACAGGCTTGACTGCACCAAGCCCACAGGTCTTCTCCCAGTCCTGGGAGGAAAACAAGCAGAATTAGTTTAAATGCCCTGTACCAAGGGAGTTGAGGTTTTTTTGAAATGCATTCAAATACTGAAATAGTAGTGAGAATTTAAAATCTCCAATTTTCAAGATAACATTGCCAGTCTGTCCAGTTTTCAGCATAAAACTTACTGAACTATTATAAAACAAAATATTACAGCTGTGATTTGCTTACCCTGTGCTCCTACACACCTTGAAAAATATTAGAAATCACCTGTCTTGATAAAGTCCAATTAAAACATACAATATAAATCAGAAAATTCCTGCAAAACCTCCTGCTTTCACCAAGACTGTACTTCTGGAAATAAGATGACTAATCAGAATTCTTAAATCAATTTGACAAGAGTTGCCTATATTGTGTGCATAAATACTATAATATAAATTTATATAAATATTAATCCTATTGAAAACAATGAGATTTTTTGCTATCTGACCCGGCTGCAGTCCTTTTTTACCTTGCTTCAAAATTTACCAGGATTGCACAGAGCTGATTTTCCTGATAGGTCCTTCCCACAGGCAACTTACCTTGATGCAGGGATCCACTCCCTCAAAAACTTTAATGAAAAACAAGGTAGCGCACACTCATGTACCTCATTCCACTGAGGCACAGATGAGCACCTATGTGGTTTGGGGAGGTATTGGAGAAGTTTTTCCACTTCTTCCCCCTTTTTTCACTTTGTCTCCAAGTCATACATGAGTAACTACATAGCACCAAGAGGAATAAAAGCTCCTTGGAGAAGTGTTCGTTAACAATTGGAAACTGGCAGGGAGGGAAATGAGTACAGAGGCACTCAGCTGCTTTCCCCACATGGCTGCTATCACAAGTTTATTGCTTAAGGTGTAAACACACAGTACAGTACAAAACATGTTATCAATACAAAACTGCATCCCACCTTCAGTTCTGGTTTGGCTCATTACTCAGAGGCCCCATAATCTCAGCCTAAAGGGATCTCGTACTGCCAGGCTGGGTCTACCCACGGAATTCTTATGCCCAGACCGTATCTACAACACAGGGAAGTGCACAAATCAGAGCAGAGTCAGAGTCCTTGAGGAACAGTGAAAAAAAAAAAGTATTTTTAGGATGGAGTCCAGGATGTACTGCCATTTTAATTCTAGTTTTGAAAACTGTTCCATGTAATACAGTTTAAACCAAGCTGGAAAGACATCATGCAACTGTAAAATTAACTGTGAAGGCAGAGGAGCAGGACTAACAAGGTAGATACCATATGAAGTTGGCCAGCCCTACATTTGCAGCTAAAATCCAGCAGATGGCTCAGTGAAGAGAATCCCTGCCTGCAAAGGCTGATTTCAGGCTTGCAGGGCAAAACATTTATTCCACAGGAAGATAAAAAGTGAAAAGCAGATGAAAATTTATAGACCTGCTTTACCAAAGCCCAAGCATACCTGCTTACCATGGTCACTCTGCTAAGAGCATGGAACAATATGTAGGTTTACAAAACTGTCCTTGAGACCATAAACTCCCATTTTGAAGCTGTTTACACAGAATCTCCACCCTTGATAAAAATCCCATTTCAGGAAGTATACAGAAAGAGGAAAAAAACCCTGGAGAGTGTGTTTCCTGGCAGAAGTTATCCTGACTAAACAGCAAATGCAAGTGATTCTGCACCATTTACCCTTATAGCTTAATAAGAATTTGGGTTTGAACAACTGACAAGGAAACTTCCATAATTTAAATGTGGGAAGAGCAGCATGTCCCACAGGGAAGCAACAAAAAGCACTTTATTTACAGATAATTAAGAATATTGTTTTATAATGGCAATCAGTAGTATTAAAAAGTACAGTTTTGAATCTCTGAGCCAATAATAAAGCCAATGATGCGAAAGGAAAACAGAATCAATTTTATTGCTAAGAAAAAAAATAAACACAGGACAGAGAGGATGAAGGATAGATGCATAGAACGGGTAAGTTTGTCGGTAAATTTTGAATAACACATAACTCACCTCCCTTGCCTGCAAGGAGTAAAACAATTAGAATATAAATACTAAGTGAGAAAATGACTACAAGATGGCATTTCTGAGTTATGGTGCAGCCTGCATGGACTTGCATCTGTTGAGCTTGATGGACACTTACGTCAATAGGACAGCTGTGGGGAAACCTGTGTTACCCACATGGAAAAAAGACTGCTTAGGGAGATCCTAAATATGGTACTGAATCTAGAATTAGAAACACAGGCGAAAAAAAAGGGAGAACAATCATTACACAAGTGTGTGCTCTGTAATGGCAGCCTGTCCAATTGGCAAATAGGTGGAGGCTGTGGTCCTTAAGGCTGTTTTGCATAAAACAAGGCATCAAAATACCCTGCACCAGTAGTGGAAAAGAGGTGTTCCTCAACCAATATGTCCTGTAACCATTCTTTCTTATTCTTCTTGTCCTGACTACAAAAGATTTACAAGGTGTTTCTGGAAAATATGTATCAAGATTGCATTAAAACATTATAATGAACTGTAAGAGTCCTGTTAACATCACAAAAGCAAGTTTTCCTCATATTTTCTCTTCTCTAGCCTCAGACAAGCCTCTGCACTTATAATGAATGAGTGTTTTTGTTCAAAGTGTGCTTTATTGATTAGCCACTTTATTCAAAAGTATCATCAGTAACTCATCTACTTATTAATTTCAGTTTTATAAGTTATCTTAACACTCTCCCCTAGACACTAACTCTTCCTCAGGCGTATCTGTCATTTCTGTCAAGAGTACTTCCAATTAATTGGCAAGAGAACCTAGGAAGCACTGACTTTGTGGAAAAATGACATTGGCACAGATTTATGAATTGCAGTAGAGATATATAAAATAATGAACAGCAAAACAGAGCTAAATTGGCACTCCTTGCACCAGGCTGTGGGAACATGGACACAGTCTACAAGAAATTAAATGCAACACTAAAAGAAAACATTGAAAAGAAATAGTACATTGCACAATGCAAAGTTGGACTGAAGGACTCGCACACATCGTGACAGTAAGGGCAGAAGTTTAAAAGGATTACGAGCATTAGGCGGTATCAACAAAGTGGAGAAAAAGTAGCAGGGTTTATCTATTCTGAAAACAGATACCATATATTTTATCTGTTTCACACAGCTGCAATGAGCAGAAGGAACTGTGTATTAAACACCGTTATAAAATACATGCAGGGTCGCACAGGTTTGTTCAAATACCATTCCCAACTGAACCACACACACCAAACGCACAGCCAGGTCCGTACTATTACACCCAGCAGTATTTACAGTAGTCCATATGACTGAAGTCAAGTTTAAGACCTGACCACACGCCAAAGTCCACCACTTATCTCAGTGTGCCAGCTCCCGCAGATATAAGGCAGAGCCACCTAAGACTAAAAGACTGGGTAGAGGCTCCTGAGCGTGCTGGCGTGCACAGCATCCTCCCAGTGAGCCAGGGATGGAGCCAGGACCAGCTGCCTGCTCTCCTCCTTTGCAGGTAACAGTCCCAATAAATCCCACAGTGCGAGGACCCAGCAAACCCCAGAAAAGCAACAGCAGAAAGGCTTGGAGTGTGGTGGTAGTAGCCTTTTACAGAGCTTGCATTGCACGCTTATTTCCAGTCTGACTCAGGCTCCTGCAGCTAATTCACATTTGAAAACACCACTTGGACTCACAGAAATACGTTAAAAATGCCAGAACAGAGATCAGCCCTGCTCCCACTGCCTCAGCTCTGCTCCATCGCTGCACTTGGCAAGGGGCGGAGAGTAACTCAGCACAGCTTCACGGACCAGGCAACATCCTGCTTTTGGTACTGATCTTCATCTTAAAACATGAATGCAAGTTACCACTACTTCATTAATATTTACCAGCAAAGAATTCAGTAAGTTCAATGAATATTTGGCAGGTCTCAGTCAGATATTATGGCTGTTACACTTCACATATTAAAACAACGAAATACTCAAATACAGCTAAAAACACTTGCAAGAGTCATTGAAAACTGCCTTGGGACTATATTCACTGATTCCTACTGAAGCATTTGCAGATTGACTAAACATCACAAGTTATGAGAGATAAAATAGGCTGAGTCTTTAGAGTGATATCGGTTCAGATTTCTAGATCTATGTTTAACCATAAAAAGTATTATTTTCATGAAAGTAGTTATTTACAGTTAAAAGTATGCCTTTTAGGGGTAAGCTTTGAGAAAATAAAACATTAACACTTTTTAATGACAGCAAGTCTAGAAAAAAATGCATGCTTCATATGTCTGTGCCCTTACACTTAACTATGAATAATCTACTACTGACTTTTGAAGTAGCTGGGAAGAAAGGAGCAATCAATTTATCTGCAGAAGTATTGCTGCACATGCACACGATTTATTGCGAGAACTGTGATAAAAACCAGGAAAGCACAAGCAAGGACCAAAGAGCAAGAAAAGAATGGTAGGTATTGATGACTCAGGGGAACTTTTAAGCCAGGAAATGCACTTCTATATGCATCTGTATTTTGAATGTAAAGATCTATTGATTTTTTCAGTTTTCAAAATCACACTGAGGGGGGTCAAGACATTTTTTGGCACACAGATCATTTATATTTGCATAAAATGTACCTGGGCTGCCACAGGTATGAGGCCTAAATTACAGCAGTGTAGGAAGGTGGCCCTCAAACACTTGATGGATGAAAGTACATAGGACAGTTGACAGCTGGATAACAATCTTTTTTGTGTGCAGCATCATTGTATCATCACCAGCTGCTTTGTGAAGTAGCTTTTAGAACAGGTTATGCATTGCTAATGTTGTAATACTTCTCAGGCTGTTAACTCTGATTTACTTACTGATTTGAGCACCATCAATGAAGGCTGGAACATATTGCTTTGAGAATTTAGTAAGTTAATATCTGATTATGAAGAGTTGCCCCATTAAATCCAGAAAGTTAGTAAAAAAAAAAAAAGGCAAAAAATGCCTTCTGTAACACTCATTTTACAGGAGACTTAACATGGGCAAATACAGGAATGTTATTGTAAGTAATTTTATCCCTATTTTATGCTGGCTCCAGAAGCTCTCATAAGCTCCCTGTACCTGAGAAAAGCAATGTGGGAACACAGGACTGAGAAGTCCCTCCTGGGTCCTGGCCTCAGCAGACCACTTGTGTTATTACTTCTATAAACTGAGCTTATATTGAAATTCCCATTGAGAAGCCTTATTCCAGAACCCCATTCCTCAAACCTTATTTCTTCTGTCAGAAACCCAGCATTACGTTTAATGGATTGACAAAAAGATGCATGGCTGCAGCAGCTCCATGGAGACTCCTGCGATCACCATCCTCCACCCCACACCAACTTTTGTCTTCACAGCAAAGACAATTTCATATTTCAGCCATCAAACCTTTGCCTGTTCAGCAGCAGCTTCCAGCTTCTTAAGCACAGAAGTAGTTGACACAGAGACAGCTTTACTGCCATTTTCTTCCCTGTCAGAACTCTTTGCTTCTTTGAAGTTACTTTTTTAGCAAGGACAACACAATGAAAGCTGGAAATTAAGCCAGCTTCCAATTTCTTCCTTCACTCCCTTGAGAAAGGCAAGCATTCATCCAGACTAAATCTAACAAGCAAGGACCTGATAAACCTGCTTCTTTATCACTAATTAGCATTACCTGTTACCATTAAACACATGCTGCCACCTTGGAAGCAGACAAGAAATTGTTAGCAGTTTTCAGCCATACTGGCATTTCCAAACACCAGGCAAAAGAGCAAAACATCAACTGAACTAAACAGTAAAGCATCACTTTCATTTTGTGAAAAATACTTTTGTGCTTCTGTTGGCACTTGCAATAATTCAGGCACATTTAAAGTCTGCAATACATTAACGTCCATCAGAACCTGCAGAGCTAAGAAAATTTTGCATCCAGTTTGAAAATCTGTCAAATTGCAGTATCACATTACTTGCCGTCCTCCCACAACATTTTAAATCAGGTCTAGAAAGGCTTTTGTTTAAAAGCAACGCTCACTCCACCATTGCTTCCTAATGGGAGAGGACCCCAGGGCAGCGCTTTGAGAGGGATGCCTTTCCCTATAGCAAGCTCCCTGCGAAGATCAAAACACCTTCAGACTAAACTGAGGCTTTATTAGAATACAAATCAGGATAATTCACATTTAAAGTGGAGAAATTCAAGAGCACCTAAATCAGAAGAAAAAGAGTTCCCAACCAAAAGTAGCCTGCTCACCTGGTCCTCCCAAGCAGGTCCGTGTCTCCAGGTTTGGTGATACACTGGGCATCCCAGGGAGCACTAGGCTCAGCCTCATCCTACACCACCTAAAAGAAGGCTCTTCTGCAGAAAGGCCCTTTTAAAGCAACACCATGCAGCTAGCAACACCCAGAAAAATACCCACAAGCCCTCCCCAGCACAGCTGCCTTGCCAAAATTAATCACAGGTGTCTTCTCCACAGCTAAAGGACCCTTCATGGGCTTTTTTATGTGTGGTTTTTTCCCTCTTTAAAATCTTGGATTCAGAATATCAAAAAGCACATTTCAACACTTTGCTTTTTGCAATATATATGTTGGATTTTTTTTTTTTTCCATGGATGAGATGGAGTTTTGTAGATTGGTTCTTGCCAGATGAGGGTGATGTAAATATTTAAAATCTGCTCAAAGTATTGAAAAGGGTCTTGGGAACTGTTATTGAAACAACATCTTGGCAATACCTACACTGTATGTAAAGTATATAGCTGTGCTGCTTGCTCTGCTCATGCTGAGGCTTCAAAAAGCTTGTCAAGCAGGAGGATAGGGCAAATTAGGTATTTTGAAAAAGAAATCTCTAAACCATTGGGTATTGGCTAGTTTAGTTCTCCTGTTTCTGAGTACTGAAGCTGCAGTGTAGCTAAGGGACACAAGGCCAGCCATGGTACCTACTCATCTGCAGAAGTGCTGGTGCTTCCAGGGAAACTTTACAATAGATGTTAAAGCATGTAACTTCATAACAAAAACGGCACAATTTAACTTTGAAAACTCCATGGCACAACATTGAATGTAGAGGTGTGCTGCAATATTGCAGATGGCTACTCCAAAATTAAATACTGAATGTTGTTCCTACAGTTCCTTAAGGCTGATAGAAAAAATTCTAATGGCAAGCCCCTGTAACTTTACATTTATTAGAGGGAAGAGGGCCCTGGGGCAGAAAAAGCTATTTGGAGGCTGGCGTGTGAGTCAAAGGCGTTTTCTAAGCCACAGCAGCAGGTTCAGTGGCTGCAGCTGGCAGGTAATCGCGTCCTGGCACTCGGTAACCAGTGCGGCAGCCTGGCTGGATATTGCTCCTGTAGCTGTGGAAAAGAAAATGATAGCTGGAAATTAAACTGAAAAGTGGCATCCTGCTTTATGGCCTAATTCAACAAAGTGTTTAAAGAAATGTTTAAATCCCAATACTTAATCTTTTAATTAAGCATGTGCTTAAGTTTTTTGTTGTCTAATTAGGGCCACCTGACTCTATCATTTATAATTCAACATTGACTCTAAAAGGAGGGATGTGATGTGAAGGGTTTTTGGTTCAGGTTCAGTATGGTTTTTGTTTTTTTTTTTCTGGGGTAAGGGGAAGTTCGGTGGAGAGAATAGGAGGAGGATGACAACCTGCAATAAAAGCATCTAAATGAATAATTGAATTAAGCTTTCCGTACCCCACGGGAAATCATCAGAAAGGTTTTCCCACCGAGTTTACTTCATGTTTAAAGCTTGTAATACTGCTTTCTCTTTCCTTACTTACTGAAACAACCCAGGATATTCAGTTCTGGGATTTTCATGTTATGTTCTTCCAGCATTGCTAATGCCGTAGAGCTCAATGGCACACAGAGTACAGAACGCGCGAGCCCGCTGGCTCCGGTTGACTGGCAGGTGCAGGGAACCTGTAGCGTTGGTATTTTCCTGATGTACAATTAGACCCACTGGGCTGGAAACTGATGGCTATGCCATGGTAAAATTAGTAGAATTACATGTAAACAATTTCCATCCAAGATATGTTTTGCTTCTGTGTGCAGAAGCAAAAGGAAAAACTGGAATACAGCCCAAATCCAGCTTGTTTACAGTGTTTTCAAGAATTTTCTCCATTGCAGTTACACCTAGGCTATCATCCTGTCCAGATCTTAGGAGAGGGGAAAATGCAGTATTTACCAAGAGGCAAATAGGGGTAATAAAACCAGTCCTGGTCCTGGGCAGGGTAGTAGTCCTTGCTCGTACATTAGAAACTGTTCCAAGCTGATGCTGCAGATAGCTTTGCTTTTCTCACCGTGCCTTTACGATGAACTCAAACAGATTTATAGTTTTAGTTACAAAACTGTCAAATTATTACTAAGAAAGGTAGAAGGTGGAGTAATGTCATTCTAATTTATTCTCTGGAGCCAAATTCAACACGACAATAAATTTGTCTAACTTGGAATGGAGTATAAAGTAAATTACGCTAACGTATAAGCTTAATACCGTTCCTTGACTGATCAAACTGGAGCTACAGCACGAGAGAAAATGTATGAAATACCCCAGCATACAGGAATGTCATCTATCACAAACATGACTGTGTGCACTTTGAAAAGGTTTCAACTTGGTCAGCTTCTGATTGCTACTTCTTTCATTGCCTTAATTGGGTTCTTTCCTCTGGTGTATACTGGTGCCTTTCCTAGCTGCCAAGGAAAGCGAAGCTTGTCATCTTCCCGCGAACAAATGTTTATCTTGTGCTGCCCCAGAGCACACCAGTTTTGTCTAGTTTTCATTTTCCTTTTTTTTTTGATGATTAGTCTCCATGTGCTTGATTATTTTATGCTTTCCATTTCTACATGAGTTACAGTGGATGGAAATATGCTAGGATTTTAGGTCTTAGTAAAACAAATCTGGAAGAAAATACACTGTAATTGAAGCAAAATGTCCAAAATGCCCTTCAGACAAATATATATTTTTTAATTTTAGTCAAGACAGGTCTTTAATATAAGAGGAAACTAGTATGGCAGTTGCTACAGTTCAGAAATTTTCAAATTAAATATTAGTGGGTTTTATATGTAATCTGTTGAGTTTTAGCTATAGAAAAAGATATAATTTCCAGTATGAAGAAGACACATTAATCTCTTCAAAGCCTCCACTATAGCAGAATGGTCGCCTAACTCCTTGAAAAGAAATGCTAGGAGAACAGCAATAGAATTGACTGCCTGGACCTGTTCCGTGGCCTCATCCTGTCGCCTTCTGGCCAATGTCTGAAAAGGTAAAGAGCAGACCTGAGATCAACAGTGGGTGTAATCACACCACCCACCTTTTCTCTGAAAGCTGAACTAAAAAAGAAAGCGTTTTTAGAAGACCAATTTCTACTTAAATGTTGTGGAATTCAGCAATCAGGTACAGGCCTGCAAGCCCCAGAGAATTAAAACTTTGTTGGTTTTTTTGCATGCTCGTTGTAATGGATCCCACTGAAACGCAAGGGCTTCTGCCTGGAAAACACAACTTTGGACATCTAAAAAAAGAATGGTGTGCCTGTAAGCCAAAGATGTCCACCTTCCTGCTCTCCATGCTGTTATAAAGGTGTAGAATCAAAAAGTAATGTAATGTTTTACTTGCCTAGGATCTTGATTTAATATTAATTTACTGGAGCCATTTTGTTATTTCACAAGGGGATGGATAGATAAATGACTAAATAAATGGTCTTTTCTACTCTGACCTATTATATTTTGCTGAAGTCTGCCAGAGGCTGCCAATCCCTAGAAACTCTTTTCTGGGACACCTCCAAAACTATTATCATGTGGAAACACTAATTAATGTAAAAGCTTTACTTGCAAGAGCAGGGATACTAAAAATCTGTAACAATATTTTAGGGGTTTTTGAATCCTTCAACACTATTCAGTTATAGACTTTCCACTGTATTAGGCACTGAGATATTTGGTTTTGTTTCTGGCAGCAGAAGCAAAGCTAAAAGGCAATTTCCAATAAAATAACTTTTACTAAGTAGGGTTTATTTCTTAGTCGTGTTTTATGAAAATTCTGCAATAATGTCTAGACTTGGTGCATGTAACCATGTTTAGATATTTCAGAATTCTCATGTTAAAAAGTTCAGATCTAATTATTATTAAGAATAAATATTCAGAAAGGCTCAGGAAAAGAAAAATAAAGGCTCAGGCATCAAATAATGTCATTTCTCCATGACAATAAAAATGAATCTGTAGGACTGGAAAGATCTCAATTGAAAGTTAATGCCTGACTTCATTATTTTTTTTTCCTGAAATTAGTGAAGTACTTCCCCCCTCTCCATATTTTACTACCTTTTCTATTCTATAATATGGGGGTTTTTTTCCTGGATAAAATCTTCCTCAGCTAGTCTGCACAAATTCAGAGGAAGGCTTGTGCTCTACACCGGGAGCTGCTGATCCTCACAAGACAGGCGAAGGTGCAGTGTATGGGATGTGTTGGGAGTTAGAAGTGTTGCCATCTCCTTGGGACCACAGATCCTGAAAATGTGGTGGTTTCAGGAAGTGAGGTGGGTGCCTTGCTATTGCAGCAAGCCCTGTAGATCTGTGCAGGTCTCAAGCCCTCCGGTCCCCTTCTCGCCTTCACCCACCCCACCTCAGACTGACCCACTGCACCTTCTTTTGACTCTTGTTCTCACCCTAGTCCATTGCTTGTGACCGTTCTGGCAAACCTGAGCCACCAAAGGATCCTGTGACTGAGACCAAATTCCAGCATGCAGTTATAGATAGAAACGGGCAGCCGGTGTCTCTGGAACTTTTACCCATCCCTTGCATTTATAGCATATTTCTCAGCAAACTAGGCCCATGACCTGGCATCACTTCTTGCAGGGAAGATCTGCTTGAAGTAGTCATTTCTTCTTTTCCCCTCTCAAAAGCAAACCTGCTTTCCCAGAAATAGAACATTCTCCTCCATATACTTTTTTTTTTCTTTTTTATTTGACTTTGAGATCAATCTTTACAGTTGTCCTCAGTTTCATCAACACTGCTTAACCAGCTGTGCTGGCTCTGAAACAGTCAGCTGTTACCCAACCTTGTGCTTTTTCTCATTTTTCAGAAGCTGTTAGAACATCATTTTTAAATAAATATTTAGTGTATTTAATGGTGGATAAAAAAGAAAAGGATGCTTCCTGAATATTTCTACTACTTTTTCCTTTCTGCTTTTGTCTGGTTCTTACCCAACCAAAACTTTCACAAAGCAAAGCCCTGGGAATCAGTCCCTGTGATGAATCACCCTGTCTTACAGCACTCGAAAGCCCTTCTATACCATTAAATCAGGCTGATGATCCAGATTTTCTGATATATGATTCTGTGCTTCAGCTGAAAATAGGTGAAGTCAATAAAGTTATTGTAGTCCTACAGCATAAGCGAAGGAGACGTGTGATGGAGTTGAAACCAAGGTCCTTGACAGTGTGCTCTTGCAGCATCTGGGGTATAACAAGTTTTCTTCTGTTGTGCTCGTTCTACAGAGGGAAAATAAAAGTGTAAAGTATAAAGAATGCACCTGAGGAATTAGGAACTACAGTAATACCAAATATCCATGTTGTCTATTACAGACAAGAGAATGCTTTGGAGGGATGGAGATGAAATTACTCACACTCATGACTCTGCAGTACAAATTTAGAAGATTTCTAATTTTTATCTTACAACCCATGTGAGTGTGTACAATAGCAGACTACTGTGACTGGCTGCTCTCAGCGTGGCGGTGCTCGTAGCCACTTTGGTGTCTGGGTTTGTTTTTCTTGTGCCTCAAATTGCAGAAGAATGGTAAATAGTCATGTTTGGGTTCAGTGATGCCGGCAGCAAGACAAATGGAATCACTGCTGAGAAAAAACCCCAAATTTCTGTATGAAGGAGAAAATAAAATATGTATTTTTAAATAGAACAGAGACTCTTGAAGTTCACATAAAAATAATCAAGTAACATTAGACCAGGTAGCATATTGTGCAGAAGTAAGAAACCGGTTGATTTCCAGTTTTGAGTCTTCCAATAAAATAACCTATATAGCAGTTTAAAAAAGGAATATGCATTTTGCTCTAAGTAATTTCTTTTTTCTTCTACCTACAGTTCCTATATTTTCAGAGTATGTGTTTACTTGAACACCGTGTGCGTATTCATGCGTAAGTGGTTGGAGCTTTGGACTGTTCTGCTTGTTGGTTTGAAGGTACGCGTGTGAAGAGTGGTTGTGAGATCTTCAGTACTGAACCGGAATGATTATACAAGATAAAATATTAATGTTGTTCTAGCTTAATTTTCTCAGGTTTCCTAGATGGTAACTTAAAATGACAGGTTCACACCTGTGAAGGAACACAGAGCTCTGGTGAGCGTGCAGGCACTTCTATGCTCCCGGAAAGATTACAAGCTATTTGCAAGGAGAAAACAGGGTTTTCTCATGGGGCCTGGTGAACAGAGGGGAGATGCTTGTCTGCAGCACTCGGCGGAGAGAGAACAATTGGTGACACAAAATAGAGTGGCCTGAAAAGCGCATTGGTCTGCAGTGGAAGCTGCTCCCCAAAAGCAGAAAAATTTACTGGGGTACCTGGTGCCTTTCACTGCTTCTCGGGCTATGCAAGGCCACGTTGCAGGGAAATATTGCCTCAACTCTTTTCTGTTTGCATTAAATTAAATAAAATTAGACCTAACAAGGAGGTGGGACTTATTCTATATTCACTCTCAAATTAATTTCTGAGCTGGAGAGTTTTATTCTTTCTTTTCTGATACATCTTTAAATGTCGTCATGCAAAACACTTCGCTGCTGGAACTGCTGAGAGGATTGTTTTCAAGAGTTAAGAAAGACAGGCAGGTGAAGGAATTAGCTATTAAAAGCCGAGTCCTGAAGACGAATGTACTAATTAAAAACCTGAGGAGTTACTTCAGCTGAAGTGGTTTTCTTTCCAGAGAAACAAGTATTCTCTTAAGAAAACTGATCATGAACTGTAAAAAAGAAATACAGCTCATCTTGTTTTGTGATTTTTTTACTTCTAATATGGTCCTCTTCCAAGCAGTTTTCAGAAGCTTTTACATTTTCTGGAACAAATTTACAATTTGGAAATGGGCAGAAGTACAAGAAATGTTAAAAAGTCTAGGACGGAGTTATTTATTATTTTGATATATACGTTAAATGCAAACAATAAATACCCTAAATTTCTGAGACGGCTGTCTTCTTCAAGAGGGCATGCCATCCTTTTAATCCTCTCTCACAGACAGGAATGTGTGCTCGTGGTATGTGACTAAAATAAATGACGCCAAGTCGATAGTGTTCCCAGCTTTTTGTTATTTAAACAACTGAATTTCATCAAGTTCCACGTTACACGCATGAGGAAATGAATGGCAAAAAAGTCCAGAGGAGGAAAGGAGTGGTCCAAAGTGGACAGAAAAACCAGGAGCAGATTCTCTTTGTACCCACCGTGCAAGCACTCGAGGCAGGAGGGATGCTCTGGAGCTGTACCCACTCCCTTCAACGTTGGGCTGGTTATTAGAAATGTAGTTTCTATGAGCTCACATTTCACCCCATGGGGTTGAAGATCCAGCAAGATTGTCTTTTGGGAACAGCATGTATTTAAGCTGCAAATCAAGGAAAAAAAAAAAAAAGACAGAAAAGAATATTGAGTGCTGAGTCTGCCCTGCTTGCAAGCAGTGTCTGTAGTGGTCACAGGGAGCCGGCATGCGGGGCTGCCCAGGGATGATCCCTACCTGAACCCTTGCCTGTGGGAGGGTTCTGGTGTGGCAGCTTATGGACTAAAATAGCACATACACGTACTGGGGAATGACTACAAGAATACTAACGTTATGAGTCTTTGTAGATGCTGTTTCTTCCAGTTCCCGCTGTGGTCTCCCAGTAAGTACTACGGGGTGACACGGGCCTTCCGTAGGCTGTCCTACAGTGGACAACTTTCTGTATGGTTTACTATGTCTAACACGAGAACTTGAGCCTGAAATGCCTGTAACAGAATATCTGTCTAAAGTTGTATTAATGATGCTCTGAATTTCAGGAGAGACAGTCCTTATCTAGGACAGAAAAAGCCTCACAGGAAGATGGTGTTGAATGTGAGCAATTTCTTCTGGAAGAACAACCTGCCCTGCACGAAAGGCAGCAAAGGAGGAGGAATGAAAATATTCTTTCTTTCTCTCATGGTATTTCATCTGCTTGTAAGGGACAGTCACTGCTTACAGCCTCTTTGATCATCTACCTTGGTAGTTTCAGACTGGTAGGGTAAAAAAAAAGTGATGCAAAAAGACCTGATGCTGAAAATTAATCAAGCCTTTGTCTTATCTGCAGCTGCTGCATCTTGGTGAGGTTTAACAGACCTTTTTTTTTTTTAACGCAACACAACTGTAGATGAAATAATGCGCTTTCTCCTTTCACACCGATTATGGGTAAAAGCAAGAAAAATGCAGCTTCTGACATACTTTTGCAGAAGCCTGAGACCAGTTGATTGACAGGACTAGTCACTGGAAACAGAAATTCTATACTGCAAATGAGGTTTTTGCCTGGCTTTACGTATCACTAGGGCAGTTTACTAAAGTAAAAAAGAAGTCGTCTTATTGTATGGGTATTGAGACAAAGAAGAAATTGAAAATAAAAATCTTTGAGAAGTGCAACCAGAAAGACAAATAACCTTGAAAATAGATTGGTAAAGTCCACTACACTTTTCTTTTTCAGCTGAGCTCTGTATATCTTTCTTAAAGTAATAATTTATATACAAACCAACGCAACAACAAAAAGCAACTACAATAATAACATTTCTCTATTGTACCTTAAATGAGGAAGTGTGGGGTTTTGAAAAAAACACAATAAAACAGGATTGCAATTATACTCCTTTTTTATTACTAAGTGGAGTCATAGGAAAAAAATAATGCTATTTTCCTAACGAGAGATAAGGGCAGAGAATGGACCAAAAAAATCAAGCTTAGTTAGTGGATGAGCATGTGATTGGGAATAGGAACTGCAGGTTTCATACTGGTTCTTAGTTTCTGTTTGACACAGCAGGGATTCTGCTGTTTCACAGCAATGTTATTATTTTCAAAAGAATAAACAGAAAATTGTTAAAACCAAGGTATTACATAGTTCTTCTTCAGATTAATTTATAGCCTCTTTAGAGGATGAAAATACTACTTGGCAAGAGAGGTCAACAATGAGCAATATGAAACATTTTGGTTGGTCATGGATGTGCACATACACAGTAACTTTCCAGTTTTCAAAAGAAAAAGATACTGAAGTTATTTCTGCCACTTCTGAAAAATACACATGGGGAAATAAATAATAGTAGGAAAAATAAAAATAAAAAAGGTTTTATTTATTTTTATTATGTATCTACTTATTTGTTTGTTTGTTTTGCTGAAGGACCACCATACAACTTTATTTAGGCAAAAGGTTGCCTTATGCGTGGATGGATATGTACAAATAGTGCTTTCAGCTTTAATATATGCTCCAGTTTGTCACTGGAGGTGTGCTCTGGTTCTTAAACAGGAAAAAAAAAAGTGTCAACTGATGCAAACATGTCTGTCTGAGAGGTTGTTTTAAATCTTGTGAACTTCTTGCATTTTATTTGTCAGGAATAGCTAAATTAATAGAAAAGATTACTGCTGGTAAGCTGCAAATACATGCTCTCCAGCTATAGATACTGGAGTTGCTGTATGGTCTGTCTGAGAGTTAGGGCAACTTAATCTGGGACTTTTTGGAAGGCATTGTTAGATGCTGATACCAATCCTAGTGTGTGCTTACTTTGGCAGATCTTTAATCTGAGAACTGTGATTTAGTGTTTAAACGTCAGGTTCAAGTGACTGGATGAGACTCAGACTATGGCTCTACTGATACAGATACACTGTGTGTCCGTCAGCTCAGCTCAGGAGAAAGATTGCCCCTTTAAATATAGACTACTGTTCTCCCAGTGAGGTGCTACTCTGATCATCTCTGCTCTTTACCTGCATTTGACAATTAATCAGAGGCCCTTTGTGCTCACTAATTAAGTTTATGTGACTCTCTTGCTTACTTCTCACTGCCTTTCATTCGTGTTCTTCCTCCATTTGTACTGTGCTGTTTGACCACGTACTTCCCATGCTCTCTGGAGCTTCTGGGCACAGTTTTCCCTTCATATCCCTCCTTTTCTTTCCCCCACAGTCCTTATTCATTGTGTGGTGCCGATTGTACTTCATTAATAAATATTTCACACAATATTCTCCTTTCTAGCCTATTCCCATAATATAAAATTACTATTAGTCAGTCTGTCTGTGATGCTCATTATTCACAAACAGATGCATGCCACAGCACTGAAAACAGACTATCTATCTTACTTACGACCATCCTAGAACTTAAATAAAAAAGATAACAGTGCAACACACTCAGGGCTTCAACAAACAAGGGAAAGAGAGGAAAAATGGATCACCATATGCACTGGGAATTTTCCATTCAGCCTCATCCCAATGTTGGCAGTCAAGAACATGCAATGGTCAGAGGACAGGACAAAAAATATCCTATTTCTTTCTTTTGGAAAGATCTCGTGTTCCAATATTCAGGAACATTCAGTTTTGGTCTTTATTTTCCATGCCTTCAGCTGCCTTGAAGCACAGTTAAGATAAATACTGTCACATTTTTGTGTAGAATAAGAAATAGTGGGAGTGGAAAGCAGAGGAAAACAGATGCAACTATTGTACCCGCAGAAAACGGAAAGGAAGTGAAGGCTGCGTGTAGGCTTTGCACCAGTGGCTTATTTTCTCCACTTTGCATTTGTTTTTTCAGTCTCACTTTACTGTATCTCTATTCATGTAAAAAAGTATATAATTTATATAGCCAAATTTTATATATGTCCTTGTACAAAAGTTATGCTCTAGAATTGTTAGTACTTGGGGTCTATAGAACGTAGGTTCTATAGAAGTAGCTGAAAAAGAATTATTCACTCAGAAATGGACTTTCACAGTCAGAAAAGGATAATTTCTTATGGGTAACTTCACGCTAAAGGCTTTCAGTATCAAATTTTGGTATATAAATTTAGCTAATTTCCTTTTAACAAAGGGGCTACCCCTGAATTTGCATTTCTTGCATTTGCTGTTTCTTTTCAAAGACCTAGCAAAAGACTTCTAGGTTTTGTGGCAAGCTCTTGTATTTTAAGGTTTTAAGTAGAGATGTTTAACCATAAAACCTACTCTTAGTAAATGATCTCAAAATGCAAAGCTGAATCACCTGTCTCTGGAAGGTGTGTAGTGATTGGTAGCTTTGGTGAACCAAACCCTGATAAGCTTTGATCTTCCAAGCTCTTTGGCTGGTGGAAATGGGGGGTTAAGGTTGTGTCCTTTGCAGTTTGCCTCTCTTCAGAGTTACTGTGTGAGGAGTTGCTCTGAGATGTTTTCTCAGGTAATGACCTGACCTGTAAATCTTTGCTGTTGTGAGTTGTAGAAGGATTTGGTGTGTGTCTGAAGGATGGTAAAGGTACTGACTATTGAAAGATCACATGTAGGATTTCAAGAAGAGTGTTGTTTGGTCTAATGTTATTTATCATTAAATGTGAATGAAATTGAGTTCCAGTAACTGAATTAACTTTTCTGTTTTAAATGCATTTGTTTTTCTTAGAAGAGGTGGGATGTGTAAGGATTCTTACTTTACTAAAGTGATGGATGAAAAGAGGAAAATCTTACAGTAAAGTGGATTAGTCTGGAGTTCTAATCTTTGTGTTTGTGTAGACACTAACTGGATAACTATAGTAAACTTATGTTTAACACAGTGAGTTGTATCATCAATGCTGAAAATTGAAAAAAACCCCTCTACTTTGTTAACTCTCTGTCTTTGCTTAGTAATAGTAAACCAGTTCATTAAGGATCCTGCTTACCTGAAGTAATAACAATTAAAGGCAAAATACCGCTAGAAGACTCCAAAGGACTTAATGTTATATGAGTTCGGTCTTTGGTTATAAACTGGGACTTCACATGAAGTGCCACACTTTATAGGTTTAACAAACTCTGAATTTTGCAGTGTGCTTACCACTCCTTTTGTAAGCAATGAGTATTGTTCCTCATTCATATGAAAACTCTGTGTGTCGTTGTTCTGCTAGACAACATGATGATTAGATTAATTTGTGACGGTTATTGTTTAGTTGTCATGTCTCACAAATTCTTAACATCTGTGAAAAAGGAAATATCCATTGCCATCCTCAGAGCAATTTACTCTGATAAAATAAATGATTTTTCAGAAATTATATTTGTGGTAAGCCATTTCTCGTAAAATGAGCAGATGTTTTCATCTCTATTTCTTTGTTCCTGGGAATGTCTCAGGGATTAATGTAACCTTCATCCTTTTCCTGGCAATGTAGTTTCTAAAAAGCTTCAGAAAAATGAAAGCTAATTTTATTTTCCCTGAAAGTATGGTATTTGGCTTTGTGATACTTAGCTCAGTTGTTCTTCGTATTAAAAAATGTACAGCACAATTATACAGGTTGTCTTGACTGATAAAGATAGGGATCCTTTTCTCTTCATGGCATGTTCTCTAAATTTTATGTCACAATAAGCTATTGCAACATCTCTCTGTCACTTCCAATAATCTCTCCTCTCCGAAAGAAACTTGTTAGAATATGTTTTCCAGGTATCGATCTATATTCAAACCTTATTTCTGCTACAAGATTGCATGTATCAATGAGATTAAAGAATTTAATGTTTTCCTTTTAAAAGTAACTATTACAGTTCCATCTGTGTCTATAAATAGAAATAAAAATTGAAGCTTTCAATACTAGATTTAATAAATGTTACTAGTATCATTTTTTTGATATAGCATATTTCTAAGAGCACGGCTCTACAGCAAGTCATGGAACTTCTATCCCTGGCAATTACACGCTCATTTCTTACCCTGCTTCAACCAGACTGTAGTTCTCAAAGTCAAAAAGCTGTACGAGAAAACCCTTTGATCTGCAGGGACAATAAAAAGGAGACTCAATTAGATGGATCTCAGACAAGAGTTTGTGTGGCATTTTTTTTTGAAGGCAGCCAGACTCTGTGGTTTGACACAGCATTAACTATATATTTAATGAAAATTAAGGAATACATCATTCATCCAGGTTAGGACTTAATAATAGGAGTGGGAAAAAAAAAAAGAAAAATAGTAAATAGGAATGTTCCTCCGTATGAAATAGAGGAATCAGCTAGATTTCATGCTGGAAGTACATTTTCTCAGTAATTCTTGCACACAGATTACTAGCATTGAATACATCATATATATCCATTTTATATTTGAAGAAAAGTAAGTAAGCTCAGGCATAATGTTGAACGGCTCCCTAGAAAGATCTTCCAAGCTGTCTTTGGTTCTGCACCAATCTCCTAAATGCTTCCCAAGGAGCGCATTGCTGGGGACCTGTGAAGTGCTGCAGCCTGCGGGGAAAAAGAGTTGTGAACTGAGAGAAGCTGATTGAAATGTCAAAGTACTCGGAGCCCTGTGGAGCTCCTGCAGAAGAGACTCTTGCAGCAGAAGATTGTTTTGACAAAGGAGTCCTGCTGTGTGAGACTTGCAGCCATACCTTGTGATGAGTAGCCATGTATTAGATTCAGCAAAATTCATCTTGCTCCTCAGCCAAACAGTTCTTCCTAACTGCAGATGTGTTTGTAAAATCAATATATTTATATGAAAGGATTGGCCTGTTTTGTGAGCTTTCAAGTCCATTCAGGAAAGAGGGCTGCGTTTCTGAACTCAAAATAAGAAATTCAGATGCAGAATGAAGTAGCACATACAGCAGAAGCCAGGGGCGTTTTATGCAGCAGAAAGAAAAACAAACGGAGCTGAGGTCTCTTTGGGATCTGTGGTGCAGCTGATAAAACTAAAGATCTGCTGATATACTGTGTCTGATTTCTAAAGAAGTAACTAAAACAGTTGATAGCCTGAATTTGCTGCAGTGACCCTCAATAGTGTAATCAATGGGGTGTTTGATCTTCTCACTGAATCTGCTCTTTGCAGTAAATTTAAAAAAATGTGTTTTCTTAGTTTCTTTTGAAATAAAGAATGGAAGCAATTTTGACATAGATCAAATAAGAAATACAAACATGCATATGTATTTTATTGCATGGTGGTTGATTGAGATTTGGAGCCATATATCTGCACTCAGAAGCTGGAATTACATTTAGCGTTTGTCTTTGATTTACAGAAAATGATGAACTCAGTACTTCATGGAGAGAAGAGTAGATGAAAGCATTCAGTTTTTTATTTGTTTGGGGCTTTTTTTTTTTTCCCTGTTCATTGAGACACTTGCTACAGCAGGCAGCTCTGCTTCCACCAAAAAGATGCAGAAAAATCTGTAATTGAAGATGTATGCTTTCTGTTCAGAAAGAAGACATCTTCCCTAGAGACAGAAAGCAGTCTTGGGGGTGGGTGAAGTAGGACAGATATATGAAGACATCAGGTGTTTTAGGGATTCGAGGAGGAGTTGCAGGCTATAGGTTCCTTCTTGCTGTCAGCATGCCTGGGCCAGGCGGTGGGGTGAGCAGTGACACGAAGCTGTTGGTAGCTCCTCTCCAGCAGTGGCCCTTTCTGATGGACCTCGATTATCAGATGGTGCTGCTGAAAAGAGGGTTGTGTATGTCTAAACATGCCGTGAAGTGAAGAGTGTGTCCATGTCAGGCACGTGCACTGGTCCCTGATGTCTTGTGACTCTTGCTTGGCTGATCCATGAAGCAGGAGAAGTGTTAAATGAGGTGTTCAGGCTCTCCAGACAGGCTCACTGTCCGCACTACGCCATAGAGCTAAATCAGAAATTCTAATCTTTCACAGAAAAAATTGGCTGTGCAGGAATCTGTGCTGAGTGGCATCTTGAAATTTTCCTTTTTATGAAAAGAGCAATGGCAGTGAATCTGTTGGGTCAGAGCCCAAGCGCTTCTGCTGAGCGTATGGTCATGGCAGCTGATGTGAGGACTGTCGGGTGGAAGGGATGTTTGTATGCTCTCTCCTGAATGCATTACTGCTATTTGGGAATATTTCTGGCAGTGTCGGCACTGGATTGCAACAAGCCTTTTAAATGCTTAAATGCATGAGGAGGTGGTAGGGAAAGCTTGATTGGGAGGTGCAAGTAAAGCAAAGGGTGTGCGCAACAGGAGAGGGTGCGAAATAATTGGGTTTCCACATTTTTCTGGCCAACAGAGAGATGGCTGGGGCTCTAAATTGCTCAAAGCAAAACATATGCATGGCTTCAGAACAACCAAAGCCAGGGGGAACTTGAAGTTTTCTATAAACTTATCTCTCTCAGGTCAGGTTATGGGCTTCTCCAATGTTATTTCAACTCCAGGAAAATTCATTACTTACCTGACTGCTCAAGCTGCAAACTATCAGCATAACAAATTTCTCTTAACTTGGCACCTCAGCTACAAGAGTTCAGGAGGAATGAACTATTATTTTCTGTGGTTTCAGTCTGGTATTCAAGGAATCCTTGATAACAAACTAAGATCCAACTCGCTGAAGGAAAGGCTCTGTCACAGGAATGAAAATGTGAATTACAGATGCAAAGCCTGACTATAGATTTTTAGATTTGCTCCCATTAGTATATGGGAGGAAAAGCCTATGTTGCTGCAAATTATACTGGCACCTTGGCAGGAACTTGGAGCCCGCGCTCACCTTGGTTAAAATGGAGAAAACAGCAATTGCCATTCTTTTCCATATAGAAACAAACCCTGTCCAGAGTAG
>JAAGAY010132309.1:0-35896 GCA_011801015.1 Ardeotis arabs
CCACCACCTCTCTGGGCAACCTGTTCCAGTGTTCCACAACCCTCATTGTGAAAATTTTTTTCCTAATGTCCAATCTAAATCTACCTCCCTCTATTTTAAAACCATTACCCCTTGTCCTATCACAACAGGCCCTACTGAACAGTCTCTCCCCATCTTTCTTGTAGGCCCCCTTGAGGTACTGGAAGACCGCTATCAGGTCTCCCCGGAGCCTCCTCTTCTCCAGATGATACATGCTCCTGCGTGTAATTTTACTAAGGCGTACAGACATGCAAGAGCATGACCCTTAACGTGATGCCATCTTTTGACTCTCAAATCTGACACCAACACATACAGCAGGGCTTCACTGGGATGCTGCAGGGAGGCTGCCTACCACTCCATGGCTCCAGCAAGCACAGCCACGGTAAGGGTGAGGCCATGGGAGCCTTGGGGTGTTGGGGTGTGTTCTGGGGGTTTCAAGCCCCTCATTGCCTTTGCCCACTCATTCCTGCCTGCCTATGTGACAGGGAGAGCGGATGCATAAGCTCCTGCAGTGCTGGCAACTAGCACAATAAATATCTGTCGTCTGGCATGAGTGAGTGGAAAGATTCACTGTAAAGATGAATGAGCCTGTGTGATCTTTGATGCCTGCCAGTGTGAACACTTAAATGACCTTTAAGGCATAGCACCACTCCAGACAGCAAACCATATGGAAGCATTAGTGACCACCGCTCTCATAAGAGTCTGGCGGAAGGACAGATTTGTCCTTCTGTGTTAGCACAGAAAGCTTCTCCTCTTAGCTTGCTTGCTCAATTATAACTGGGGTTGGAAAGTGCAAACCAAAACGAAACCTGCATTAAAAGAATTTTGTGGGCTGTACAAATCATAAGGGTAACTACTTCACAAAATACTGTCAACTGAGGCATATATTTAAAAGGTTAGATAAAATATCTCCTAGCCATTTTTTCCAGTTCTTTTCTTTTTATAGTCCACTGCAAAACAACAATAGATAAAAAGGCTGTATATAATGCATGTATATTTTGTTGTTTTTTTTTTTTTTACCTTTCCCAGAGGAGTCTCTGTGCTTCCCACACTAATTGTAGGTTTTTCTGAAAATGCAGCATGAATCATTTATAAATAAAGAGACTTTAAAATCCCTAAAAGACTCCCTGAGGTATTCAGTATTTCAGCATAAAATAACTGTTAAATGGAGTTATTCTGAATTAGCTTTTACTGGAAAGTGGTGAAAATAAAGTTTTCTTTTCACTGTGAATGTGCAATAATTCTTTTACATAGCTACCCAGGGTAATTGACAAGCGATTTTCATAATTCAGGTTTTACCAAAGAAATCATCTGAAGTGGCTAACATTAAATGAAGGGAGCTGCTACTAAAATATAGCTTTCAAGAAAAACCGCATGAGATGTCAGAAGCAGGGGCTCTGTGTTGAGACCTTAAAACGTAATTCGGGCTATAAAATAAAAACACAGACATTGAAGCTCTATAACAAATTCATACATACACCCTCCTCACACACGCGTACACACACATACACACACTTAAAAATAATAAAGAGGGATTTTTCATCTTTCTCTTAACATCCTGTGATTATTTTAGTGCACAGATAACCCTAGAAAGACAAGGCACTCAGAAAAAGTACCTGATTTGCATGACTCCTTTGGACTTCATAACCTTGACTGTCCATACCCACTGTACAATCAGAGGTCACATTTGATCTCTCTGTGTAAAATTATGCAGAGGAAGGTTCCTCAACACTTTGTAGTTGATTGACAAATTGGTCTGTCACTCAAATGCTCCTTCAACTTATCGTGAACAGTAAAGAAAATTATCTGTTCTGTGCATATGTGAGAAAAAGCCTGTTCATTAACCTCTAGTCTGCTGAAGCTGTGGAACATATAATGCTTTGAGGAATATGTATTCTATATGAAACGTATGCAAAAGATACAGATGTGTATATATATATTTATATGTATATACTTGTGTGTGCGTAGCATATATAAAAATGCATGTCTTTAATAGAGTGGTCTGTATGATACATATATATTTCATGTGTATGTATTACCCCAGTTTCTACAGCAAACTTTAGGCTCTCTTTTTCATGAGTTTTGTACATGCACGGTAGCTGCAGATGGATAAACACCTCTGGGATGCTTCCTACAAGTATTTGGTATAATGTGTTTAGTAATCTAAGAAAGATGCCTGTGACTATTATCCCTCAGATATTCTGTCTACACTGTAGCTCTCAGGTGCTAGGTTATTTGCAAACTTTGATGTATCACAAGTGCAAGGATTTAAAACTGACTATAAAGGTAGGGCCTAATTCACTTCAAGTGTTAAGCAGAGACAACTTGCATAGATTTAGTGGAGCTGTGCCTCTTTATCTCAGCAGCAAATTTAGTTTTACATGCCATGGAATACTCATCTGGCATGCTTCAGCTTGGGGAAATTTTTGCAAGTCATGTATATGTATGTGTCTCTCTTGTACCCCTTGCTAACTACTAGTCAGTGTACTTTTATTTATCTATCTCATCTCAATGAGAAAAAATAATTCATTTAGGCATCTTTTTCTAAATGTGTAACTGAACCTAAACGATGATATCTATGTAAAAATCTGAAGCTATAAGATGATGACACTTCTGTGCCTTGTTTCTTGGTCTTCTTTTTCCAAGGTAAGCCCTGCATGCTGGTACCAGAGAGCAGTCCTGAAGCAAACTCTCCTATTTCAAACTTTGTGAAAGTCCTCATCACAGCCTTAACTTACCAGCTTCTGACCCACCTCTGGCAGTTCAGCAACATGCTGTGTCAAACCTGGAGAGAATGTATCTCTGCTCTCTTGACAGAATTAGAGAGATTTTGGGTAAGGTATTTGCTTCAAATCTAGGTTGCTAAGTGACATAGATGTGAAAAAAAAAAGGCAATTGGTCTCAACATAATTTTTTTCCAATACAAAACTTTTCCCTTTTACTGTTTAAATTTTTTTCTTTGCCAGTGGCTGAGTAGCTTGAAGTCTTTGAAACACTGAGCTTTCTATAAAATCCAAATAATTCTCTGTAAATCAAAGTACTTGGCATGCTTGCTGCAAAGCCTGAAGCTTTTTTTTTTAAGGTAATCTCTAGAAAGTAGTTTGTACTCATGTTTTCACAGTGATTAAATATGCAAAGTAATTTTCATGATTATCACCCCGTTCTGAACCAAATCAGATGCGGCTATGCTTCTCTTTGTACAAAGCCAGTTATTGGATCAGATTCCAAAACAAATCCCCTGAATTTGGCGGATCATCATTTTAAAAGGGGGCTTGTTAAGGTAATGATTAAATTAAACCACCCCTTTAAGAATATTTAGATCTGGTCCGCCAAGCGGAACGGTCTAATGGTTTTTAAATTAGAAGCTGCGAATGCTAGTGAATTTCTTTTGTGGGTCAAGTGGGTATTAACAAATGCTAAGACTGTTCTCTCTTTTGTCATCACCTTGAAATCTGCAAAGAAAGGCGAAGAGTGGGAAAGACACAAGGAGAGAAGCAGTGTTAGTATTTAACATCACTACTTTTTTACCAAGGGCAGGCTCAGATTTACAAGGTTGGATAGGAGAAGATATGAAATGATGCTGCTAGTAATCTCTTTATACCTTGCTCTTGAGAGAGAGACTGAAGCTCGAATCTTCAAGGAAGCGGAGAACCCAAGTGCATACAATTCTGGCGGTCTTAAGCTATTGCCGAGGTGTAACATTCTGCTAACCACAGAAGCGTGGATAACAACCTATACCTGTGGCTTCCAGATTTCTTAACCCTGTCAATTTTAAATGTGCTTTTTAGCCTCAGATGCTGCTGGGAGTTTGTGGCTCGGAGAGACAGTCATTTGCTTGTGTGGAGAGGATGGCTGGGTTCTTTCCAAGACCAAGCACTCCAGTTCCTCTTTTGGATACCCTAGGAGAACTGTGTTTGTCCCTAGTATTTTTCATCCCACAGTACTAGCTGATACTGGAGTTCTGTGAATATTGGATTTATGGGACATAACAATCTTCCTGGTGGGAGGAAATCCACATTAAAATATAAATCAGTCAAGTCAGGTCAAATCACAACTAACAAAATACCAATGCTATTGTTTTGTGTTTCGTCCCTGTTCCTTTTCCGTCATACATAAGTTTCTGAAAATGGCACCTCTTGAGACAAATTTTTCCTGAGATGGTTTAAAAGAAGACTGTTGGGGAGGTGGAGGCAGAGGTGGAATTTGAGCTACTCTGAGGAAAGTGAGGGGATCCAGACCTTTCTGTTTATTCAAACAAAATCCTTGAATAACCTTCTAAGCAAAATGGGTAGCAGTGGAAAGCTGGTTTAGGCTACAGAAACAATAGTAATTGGCAAGGTACACTTCTGCAGGTGAAAAAGTCATTTTTCAGTTGACTGAATTATGACCCTTCAGAAATTGCATGTCTTGGACATGTGGTTTGGTACAGTTTGCATAGAGCTTTTTGGTAAGCTTGTAAAATATGCACTCAAGGAGAGGCATGCTCTCTGTGTGTGTGTATATGTGTTGAGGGAGAGAGAGAGGATAGACTAACTTTGCTGCAAAATGAATAATTTTCTGACCTGACAAAGTGGTTAGGGAAGGTGGCTTGCTGTGCTGAGTCCTAGGTTTATTCTTTGCATAGCAAATAAGTAAAGTAATGCAGTAAATACTGATAGGTATGACGTAGGATTTATAGAAAGAAATGTCACTCTGATGAATCTAACACACTTGCTTCATTTTGTTACATACATCCATCTCAGCAACCCGCAAAAGTTCCAATGAGGTCCTGATAAGTTTTGAATTACAAAAAAAAAAAATTAGGGGAATGTTACTGTTTAACATCTGAGAATAATAATTAAAAAAACCCAAATGTAATTCACGCTTGAGGAACAACCTTAACTCTGCCTCTTGCACACAGACATGGCAATACAGCATAGAAAGAAACAAAGAGATTACGACAGATAGAAATGAAGTGTGGTTGCATATGTTAAGTTGGGCTCTCTTCTTTATCTTCTTAAATAATAGAGGAGCCAGTAAGGCTGATCAGATTCTATTTTGCATATGAGATTGTATAATACATAATAAAACTTTGGTTTACATTGCCACATGTAATTATTTTTGTCGAGAAACCATTACAGTGCAAAATATTAAATGGAAATTTAAGTTGTTAATAATATTAAATTTCACATACACTTTTTTTTGAAGTAGAAAAGTTCTTTCCCTCTCACTAAAATCTTTTTAGCTATCCTTTCAAAATCGGACTCAGGATGACTATTCCTCATAACAATAGAAAGATTGCAATGGGTTGGACTCAAGCCATCATACTGTGAAGTCTAATCTAACAGCATAGTGACCGGGTTATAATGAAATTTCTTCACAAGGAGGTGCAATTCATAATTAATGCATGATCATAGTGAGGTTTTTGTTCTTTCATTGAAAGCACAGGGCATTGGTGATTTTATGGTCTGTTTAGACCATTCCCTTATTCCCAACTATATTTTCCCCTAAATACAATTCTATCAAAATTATCTGCCAAAGTGTTTGGTGAATAACAGCCTGACACAGTTCTGGTTTGTACAAGATTATCGTGGACTCAGTTAGTTTGAGAGAGAATCTGCAGTGAAGTTCATTTTCAGATAACAGTTTTTCCAAAGTCCATGTCCACCTTGATCCTCTCTCCTTTTTAACTTGCAGTGTATTGTAGAGACTATCTGTGAGCAATCACTAAGCCTGGATCCTCATTCCTGCCTTCGCCAAAGTAAAGGTGCGATTGAATCTTGGATTTTGGTTGGGGCTGACAGTTTAAAATTAACTCATCAGTAGGTCTCTTTTCTCAGGGCAGAGAAGACAGTATATTTCTTTACATCTTGCAAGCTCTCTGGGAAAAGGGCTGCATGTTCTGTCAGGCAGAACAGAGTATTTTCAACAGTGCAACTTTAGAAATGCACACAAATACTATCTCTCTAGCAAAAGAAGATGAGAATGAATAAAGCATATTGGTCTAAAATATCTTCATCTTCTCTCCAGTGTTCTGGCCTTAAACTTGAGAACCATTCTCCCTAGAAGTGAACACTGTAAACTGGAGTTCTGCCTCAAAATGCCTTTCAGAGCCTGCAGTTTTGAGTACGTTGTTGATGCTTCATGGTAGTCACGGACAAAGCTGTCCCAAGGGCAACACTTGTTTCTAAAACTGCAGACATGAAATCTGTGACCATAATTATGGTTTTAAATTCACCTACATTATATCTCAAACAGATTTTCATGATAAAATAAAAATGGCACTATAGCACAAAGAAAAAAAATGAATATAAACGCCATGTGAGATTTTTTTTAGTTTATTCTATATTTTGAACGTTTGTTTGAGGTTTGAAGGTGAATATTTTTAGGCCATCAACATCTCACCTGGCATCTCACTTTCTCTGCTGAGCTGTAAGGTCAAAACCCTGCTTTTGGGTTATCTGCAGAGGGGATCTTGACTGCATACTGTGCCCTTGATCCCTGCATAAACCAGCCATTGACGTCAGTATGAGTTTCATGTGCAGATTAGAGCAGTGTAAGCTCTTCACAACAAAATCTGAAGTTATGCAAAAGCTTCTAGTTTGGGGTTTGAATGCAGAAATAAACTCAGCAGAGTTTTATGTAGAAATTGTCTAACAAACTTTTTAAGGAAAAAGCTAAACTTGTTTCTCTAGACAAGCAGGACTTTTTATTTATTTATTTATTTTTAATGCTCAGTGCCATGTTTTTGTCCTCTGGTTTCATTTAGTTTCATGGAAGACATGTAGATTAAAAAAAACTCGATCAGTCAGAAGCTATGCCTATACTTTTGAATTTCACCAGCAAACCTTCAGATGTGCAGTAGGTAGAAGCTGCATGCTTTGGATCCAAATTTTGAACTCCAGGAAACTTGGAAGTTAGAAGAAGGAATTATCTGGACCAAATGATTGAGTTGTGGATTGCAAACATCCTCCACCCTCCACATCACTGGCTGGAGTCAGATATTTTTTTGTCCTGGTCAGCCCCTACTCAGCAGAACCTGGGTAATATAAAGCGTATGTTTATAAAGTGCAAGTTGATCTAAGAGCTGACACTGGTAGGAGTTGCAGTGCTGAGTCAAAGTCACAAGCCTAAAGGTACAGATCTGTTGTGACAGATGAGAAAAGGAGCTTTTCCCCTAAATCTTTGCAAATTAGGGACTCTCTTTGTACAACATTTTTAGTGACTCTTGAGATGAGTAAATTTTGCCTGAAGTGACAGATTCCTGATGTCTGTGGGTGAATTCTCTGAGCAGGGAAGGCAGGACTACACTCTATGGACTCCTATCAGGAGAGCTGTTCTTCCCTATCACTAAAATAATGTACCTTAAATAAAAAAGGTAAGAAGTATATATTTACCTGTTCAGACAGAAACGACTGCCTTTAGAACAGTTCTAGTCTATTAGTAAATAATGTAAATTTTAAAAAGATTTATAAATATGTATTTAACCAAAGCAGTTATTCTAGTCTCTTAGATAATTAATATGCATTGGAGAACTTTCCATTAAAGACTTCTACCTCTCTTCTTTTCACTTTAAAAAGCAAAGAAGTTAAATGAAAAAAAAAAAAAAAAAGAATTCAACTCACTGAATAATGATAGACTTGGGACATAAACCATAAAGAAACAGGACACTGAAACTTCATTAAAACTTAAGACTGGAGAACTTGTTCTGTGAAGCTGATTTTCTTTTTTCTTCTCCTTCTCCTTGACAGCTAGAACTAAAGGACTAAGTGTCAGCTTAATTTTAAAATTCCTGGCTTTGGTCCATTTATGTTGCAGCCTTAATCAGGAAGAAATAGTTTTGTTAAGGGTCGTATTATTTTTGGCCTGTAGGAGAGATGTTCAAGGTGAACAAAAGCGCACAGAACTTTAGGCAAGATATTACCAGAAATGAGCTGAGGACCACATCTTTCCCCTCAGAAAAGTTATTGGCAAGGGGATGCTGCCACTGCATGGAGCCAGGGCTGTTCTAGGAGCAGCCATCAGTGGCATCTGGGCTTCTCTGGGGCAACTTGGCTTTTGGTTTACCACCAACCAACTTACGACTCTCATTTTGGGCCCAAAATATCTGATTTGCCTTGCACAGCTGCGAGTCAGCATTTTCTTAGGCTGTGAGTATCTGAAGATAGGACTTTGTGAGAATCAAAAAAGCAAAGGAACTCTGATCCTAAATGGCATTTTCTAGTTACTCCATAAACAAATATTTAATGACTGTCCTTCTTGAAAAAGTGGTGCTTTAAAGTTTGGCATGTTATTTGGAAGAAATATTTCTCAAATGCTTTGCTTGAAAAAGAAATGTTTGTACTTATATTAAAGAAGAAATGATGAACAATAAATTATACAGCAGAAGGAGATTTTTCTGGAGTTACCAATACTAGCATATGTCTTATTTTTTTGTCCTGTCTCAGGTCTATCCAATTTATTGAGTAAATTATAGAGAGATTTGGAACAATGTTAAGTCCATCACAGCCAAGTAGAGGTTTTAACATCTGTAGGATACTTAGATAAAGTGTTTTAGTGTTTGATAACAAACTCAGGCTAATAGTGAATGATTCACAAACTTCTTTGTACCACAGGGCATGTTTGAAAGCCCTCTGAAATCAATAGACAGAATCCCACTGATTTCAGCAGATTTTGCACCATGCTCTTACTAAATCATAAGATTCACTCAGAAGTTACTCTGCATGCTGAAAATGAGATGCTTTTTTTTTTATTATTTCCCCGGGCACAGAACAATAATATGATTTTATTCCGTTATACTACTGAGAGAGTGATACACACACTGCAAGATGAATTCTGATCTCTTAAAGTAGCACTAAGCCAGGATGTCTTTCACATTTTCATACTGATATGTAGGGAAGTACTTTCTGCTTCACATGAAATGTTAGCATGATGGCACTGAAATTTAGAATGAATGTAATTCCTGCTGTAGCAGGGCCCTTATGAAAACAAGACTGTTTATCTTATGAGGCTGTCCTGGCAAACCAAGGCTTAAATATTAGAAATAAATGCTCTTCAGTTTTACAAGAGCATTGTGCCTGAGCTTTGCATTTTTTGTAAAACTCAGAATAGTGTAAGAAGAACTAGTAATAGGGAGGTAAGCTTCCATAGCATTATATCAGAGAACAAACGCACACAGCTCTTTAATAAAGGGCAAGGACATTCATTTGACTTCTTAGTTTGTTTTATTATAGGGATGCCATTCATGCTTCTATAATTAAACTTGTTTCAGCGCCTCCCTTATAAACTCTTCTTTTTTTTCCTGCTGAACAAATGCTGACATGCTCCATCTGTTTCAGTGTCCTGGAGTGCCTTGTTTTCATGTTGCTTTTTTTTAGAGGAGGTAGTTGATTGGTTTTTTTTCTTCATTTTGGAAAGGTTTAGGCTTAAGTCTAAGAATGAAAACTGTGTAAACTGCTTGCTACCTCCAAAACTCTGCCTGGTCATGAGGAATTTTAGCTGAATCTCTGGGGCTGTCACCATAAATCATTCTTCTTTTCATTCTTGTAACAGAAAGTGTGGATTTTTAATAGGATCCTGGACTTGGAATTAGAAAAGCCAGCATCTATTTTTAATTCTGCCAGAGATTGTCTTCCTGCTCTTTCGCACAGTTGAGCTCAGCATGTGTTTCTTCAGTAACTTCTTTCTCTGTCTTGATGCTGTGACTCATGAGCTCTAGTGGTACTTCTGAGGGGACCGAAGAAGACCCTGATGCCATAGCAAAGTAAGCTGAATGGACAGTATGCCTGCTCCATAACCACCATAGTTCCCAGTCTGTGTGAGTCTCCATAAAACAGAGGCAATAGCTGAAGAACAGACCTTTTGCCTGGTAAGAACAGTAGGCAGGTGGGAACAATATCCTCTTTGGCACTTGCCATAAGTCACTAGAGCTTGTCAGGCAGTGCCCTCAGTGTCTCAGCCTGTAGAATACTGGTTTGCCCATTTCTTTTTGTCTGTCTTCCCTCCCTAGATGTCTTTTCAATTTAAGGCAGGAACTGGAAGTATGTGCACACGTGTGTGAGTGAGTGGAGAGGGGTTACCTTTAGCTTCCTTGTATTTCTTACTGAGGTAAAAGATGTCTGTCAAGATTGGAGAGACTACATCTGTTCTACAAGTGGTTTACCTGATCCACAAGTGTTTAGCGTGGAAGTCTGGCCATAAAGATTTTCAGGTATGTAAACCTCATTCTTAACTACATAAACACTTTTGAGCTCCTTGCACCAAGCCTGAAAATTAGTCCTTGGACCACGATAATATATTTTCTTTGTGTCACTCCCCTGAGTGCTTGGATGCCTGGTGTACAGATGCAGGCAGGCAGTCCATGCTCATTGAGAAGGATCAATATGCAGACATTGTCTACTCAGGCATGTACACCCACCTGAGGTCCATGTCCAGGAGTCACATTTATTTTTACATCAATGTGTTCAGTGGTTTGCATTTAATATTTTTTAAATTAGAGAAGAGCAAGGAATAAGAGATACAGAGACTAATGCTTCATTTGTGTGGTTCCCAGAGCTTTTACCTGTTGAAACAGGTTTAAAAAAAAGACATCTCTCTTCTTTGAAGTCATCCTAATGTGCCATTTTATCATACAACCAGAATCCTTTTGAGAAATTTTTATTTAATTCAATGGTTTGGAGCAATGACAATATATAGTGCAGATAATACTTAGTGGCATGCCAGACTAGATATTTAAACCAAGAAGCTGATTGCAACTTCTGCTGCAGAAAAGAAAAAAAACAGAACAAACCCAAAATGAACCTTTTGTATACCAGTTATCACGTTTTAGATATGATTTGCCTTATCATGTTTTAGATACAATTAAGATTCCAGATTATCTTACTTGTACTGAGTAAACACACGGTTCCACTGCCAGTCTAGGCTAGTTTTCTCTCTAGCTTGTTTTTAATCATTTTGTTGGATGCTATTTTTATAGATTTCCTTCTTCAATAAAAGTACTTGCTTTCACTAATATAACATTAATTTGTGATTGATCTTTCCTGAGGTGGAGAAATAAGGTCGAAGCATATATTGGCATCCTGATGACTTGAGCTGGTCACTGCCAGCACTTGATCAGCAGCCAACTTTTCAATTAGGAGGTGAGAGTGAATGATCTGTGCTGGTTTTGCCATTTATCTCATCTCTAAGGAGCGACACAGTTTGTCTTTCTGAAAACAGCTCCAAAGACTCTGCAGTTCAAGTGCGTTTTGATCAGTGCCTGATCTCCGCCTTGCATCTGAAAAGTTCACTTGAGTTCTCAGCACTGTTCAAAATGTTTGGAGGTAAAGGTATGAAACATAGAAAATGATCAGAGTAGTAATGATGATAATACTAGAAAAAGATAGACTGGTGAAGCAGCTGAGATATTATAATCCAAAAAAATGTTACAGGTAATTTTCTTCTCATAACCTGAGGACAAAAACGTTATTACTCTTCAAACTCCAATATTGCACCAATTAAATTCCAGCTTAAGAACTAAGGTTTCCAGTCCACTTTTCATTTGAAAATGTCTCTCCTCTTCTTGTTCCCAGATGTCCCAGAAGAAAAACTTTTTATTCTTCCCTTTTTCATCTTCATATTTCTTATAATTAAAAAGCATGAAAGAATATTAAGTTACAGAAACTTTGCCAATGTGCTTTCAGTTTTGCAAAAGCACATACTTAAGATAATACTAGTTTCTCATACAAGAAATAATATATACTGAAAAAGAAAGGAAAGAAACTTCAAGCTCTTTTCTTTTTCCTGCTGCATTTAACTTTTCTACCTCACAGCTCAGATTGCTTTTTTTAATCAAAGCAGTAATGGAAGAACAGTCCTTACACTCAAATGCAATCACATTTAATCATATTTAATATCCTTATTTCTCAGCTGATCAGACTTTAAAAATTTGATTGCTTTAGTTTGATTTAAAACTTAAGGTAAGTCAAACCCAATAAAAAAGTGTGTTTTTGTTGTTAGTGTGTTCCAGTTGTGTGGTTTCCTAAGGTGGTTGGGCTTTTGGCTGTTGTATTGCAAAAAAAAGAGATTTCTGAGCACCCTTTCAGTGGAAATGAGCAGAGATTAAAATGATATAATTTTAGTCAAAAATACTAAATTTTTTTTTCATAAGAAAAATATGAATTGATTTGATGATGCATTAGCCTTTGTCCTACAAGAGACAACCTCTCTTGTGAATATATTGTATTATTGCATTGTTCTCTTCTGTTATTTTTCCTGAACTTGTTTCAAAACAACATTCAGTGGGAAGAGATTCTAAGTTCTTTTACTCCATGATAAACACAAAATAATTCCAGTTGACATTGAAGTCTTCCATCTTCCTTTACAGTCTTCATTTTCAGACTTTAAACAAAGGATTATAGATGAAGTGATGACTCTCATCAGATCTCTTGACTACATTAAAATCCATTATATTTGCTGCAACTACTCTCTAAGTTCTAGAACATAATCTAACACACAAAATGCTTGCTTGTTTCCTATTTGTATTAATTTAAAGGTAAACTGTGTACTCAACATGTCGGACTTTCTTTTGATGAACAGTATGTAATAAATTCCCTTATTCTCAACTGGATTATGCACTTCGTATGGCAGCACACGAATTGAAAGTCCTGATCATAACCACCAAGCATGATGGTAAAACTTGCCCAAAGACTATGTACTTTAAGAATAAAACTTTAGAGATCCATTTGCCCTGTGGTGAGGTGAGTGTAGATAAACACTCCCTTGAAATCTCCCAAGCGCTTATATTACTTGCAGTCTTACTTCCATGAGAATGAATAGAACAATTATGCTTTTATATAGACTGAGACTGCAGAGTATATTAAAACTTGACCCTCCCAGTCCAGTAACATGCATAAAACTTGCTAAGCCGTAGAACTGAATGAAACTAATGAAATGTTCCATTCCTTTTTAATTTGATGCGTGTGTTCTGGGTGGGTGAGAAGGAACAGAGCAAGAAAGGGCAGGCTTGTGCCAAAGTTCAGAGTTGAGTCACTGTGGAGTTTTAGCACAATCTCAGGGACTGATCTTTGGATTTCTGGAGCTGTTAGACCATGACAGTTTGACAGGCATATGTAAACCAAAGGAAAATTCCTTCTGAGATACAGCTTAACAGCAATGAGAGGTAATCATAAAGGCCTGCATGTCATATGTGTTGGCATGATGGATCAGAGCCTTATATGGAAAGACTACTATTTCATTAATTTACCATGAAGGTAGATTTATAAAATGATGGACACTGCTTGGGAATCTGGTATGCCTCAGACTTAAGCTTTTTAACTTTAAGGTCATATTAACATGGTTTTATGGTTACTTTCTTTAGTGCAAAACTGTTATCTGGAGAGCAGATATTACCTGCTGTGAAATTCATTATATGTGCAAAATTAAAAAAAAAACAACAACAAAAAAGAGAGAGTGTAACTCTGCTTGGCAGGGAATAGTGTTCTTATAATGTATTCCTGGTTGCTACTGGTGAGACAAGGTGGAAAGTGTAAAATGCAAGAGAGGGAAACTTCATTGTGAGTCTGCAATATGGCTGTACTGTACAGGCTTTCATTAAGTCCCCTGTGTTCACAGCTTGGCCATTTGTGGGGTATTACAAATACTGTAATTAAAAAAACCCCTGAACTAGTGCATAACCTTATGTCTTGGTTATGTTCCAGTTGGCTAGCGGTACTCTGCCTTACATTGTTTGGCCTGTTGTTTCACTCTGATGCTGTGTTTGAGTTCATTTTAATAGCCACAATTATTGTGTGAAGCTGCTTCATAGTTTCTATATGCCACTCAAGAGGTGGATGAGTTTTGAAGGTAATGTGAAATGATTCTCTCATAGCTTGTAATGTAGTTTGGGACAGAAGGCACGGCATTGATATAAGATGATGATTTAAGGTTTGGCAGACATTGAGTAACAGTTACTATGCATTTTTCCTCCAAATTCTGCTAATTCAACTTAATGGGCCAATCATGTTTTCTCTCTGCTTTCCTGATCATCCTTTATTAACCTGCAGTCTTTGATAAATATGCATTGCCTCATAATGTTGCATAATCATTTTTTAGATGGCAAATAGAGAGTAAACAAAACACAAGTTAAAAAGGTATTAAAGACTTTGATGGCTTATTAATCATTTATACAAAGCTTATTAATCAAATGGATACTTCAAAATAAAATGCTTTCTTCCAAAATCAGAATAGAGGTGATGATGGCCTTATCTCTTTTAGGAGGTGAAAGCTGGCAGGATCCAGTTCTCTATCATCCCTAATGCACTTTTAAAAGTTCAGACTCTGGAAACAGGAGTACATCCCTATACTAACTCATTGGATCTGTCTACATGTGAGTCTTTGATTCAATGGCTTTGCATGCTCCTGGTGAAAAGGCCACCATACACAAAATCCTGTCTGTTCCCTCCATCACAGTTTTCTTCCCCTTTCCTTGGTCCTTCATTTACTGCTAAGTTTGTCTGTCTCTCTGTTACACCTCTTCAGAGCCTGGCGAATAAATGAGTAGTGTTAACTTTGCTTTGTATGCCCAAGAACTAATTTATTTGAAAAACACAAAGAACTACCCCCTCAGATTACCTCTCCTCTGCTAAAGGTTTCAGCACCCCAAGTGAGAGCATAGCAATACAAATGACTGGTTCAGTACTCCTGAGAGTCAAGTGAGTGCCAGGTTGGGACATGAAAATGAGAACTGGAGACTGGAGAGAAACTGCTGACAGCAGGACTACCCATGATGGAGAAGATTTCTATCCCAGCTGAAGGGACATCTTTGGAGAAAGGTGGAAATAAGCAGCCAGGAGTGTAAGGAAAGTAAAACTGGTAGACCTTCTGCAATTAATCTTAAAAGGTAAATTGGCTGCTATTTGTGAAGCTATATTTGATGGGCTGGTTATTGTTTTACCTCTGAGCTACTGCAGCTAGAAGCTCTGGTTCAATATCACTGTGCAGCTGGGCCATAGTGGTAAAGGAGCTGAGTCCCTAAATATATGGAATCACAGTGTAATTCTTCTGAGCTCCTAAATCAGAGCTGTAGTAAGAAGTCGGTGCTCTTACTCAAGTGGTTCTGGATGATTTGAAGTTCATAGCAAATTTATGTTGACTTTGTAAGGGCCAAGATTTTGCCTGTAATTTAAACAAGGGAGAGCATCTTTTGGCACGTGCTAAACTTGTCATGTTGAAGCATAATTTCTTCTTAAGTGTTTAACTTGCACGGTTGAGTATGAGTTAAAGGATGTAAAGCCTGGTCCACATTTAAGCATGTTAGATGGACCATGTTAAAATTCACCCGTTAATTCCTAGTCTAGACAAAGTCACACTCTATAAGAGAGGGAAGAAGCTGTCTACAGTCTCAGTGATTAATGGGCTGAAAGCAGATGTGAGGTATAAAAGAGTTTGTAAGCCTCCTCTACTACCTGGAGGTAAAGTTTGGCTGTCACAGGCAGGAGAAAAGGGATAAATTTCAAAGGAGGCTGAAACTGCAGCCAAAATGCATTAAATGATTACACAGCCAGGACTGACTTTGATCACATCTCAAAAGTAAAACAAACACAAGCATGAAGAAGAAAGGGTTTTTTTCCCCCCCAAAATAGCTCAAAAGGATGAATTCATTAAAGAAAAACAAGCACTCCAGGGCAATTGTACCAAACATGACTTGGTGTTTTAAATCCCTCATCTCCACTGTAAGGGTGAATGTGACTCTGCTTCTGGCACTGGTATGACCTTGCAGTTTCATTTGATACCTAGGGAGAGAATGGGGATCCTGTGAACTTTTGCATACCTGTAATCTCTCCGGAAGCAAGTGTGGTCTAGCTAGTGCACTTTGTGCAGTCTGGAATGCATGTAACCTAATATAGAAGTCATCAAATAACTGGAGATCAGTGCCAATAGAAAAAAGGACCAATGTACCAAGACAGAAAATTAAATAATACCAACTTACCTGGAGAAACATCTGTGGTTTGCAGAGATGCAGAACTTGGTGTCATCAACTCCATTTTAAAGACAGAAACCTAGAGAAGGGAGATATGAAATGGTTTATTCCAGCCTGTGAAAGTTAAAAATCCCAGACCTCTGTTTCAATCTACTGCTGTTTTATAAACACTTTTATAAACACTTACTAGGAAAGAAAGAGGGAAAGTATATCCATATATATTCTAGTTTGGGCTCAAAGGAGCAGGCAGCATGATGAACAAAGTATATTCTCTCTTTGTGGTTGGAGTTTAGTTAACATAATTTTGCAATTTAGGAAGGCAAAATAGCTTGTCTGCTTGTTTAAAGGTAGTTTAATTCCTAAGACTGGATAATGGCCTGTCCAGAAAACTGATCAGTTTTTAAGATCACTTCAGTTTTAAAATCTTGCTCTGTATACTTTGTAATAGCAAGCAGTCAAGCTTCTTGGTATATATAGTTTAGAACAGATGTTTCTGTTCAAGCCCACATCTGATAATATTTGGCACTTTACATTTTCAAACCTTTGCAGGTATTAAGTAAGTTTATAATATAATTGTGAGACAAACAAAAGACTACGGTCCCATTTCTCTGCCCTACTTTTCCTGGGTATGTAAGAAGAAAAAAATCCATGTAAAGCTCAAAGAAAGGCAGCATCACTCTGCTGTCTGTTAGCCTGCATGCAAGAGACTGAGGACTTGAATTTGCAGTATCCTGTATCTTGTGTAGTTTCACCCATCTGTAGACTGAAAAAATTCTACAAAGAGACAAAGTGGGATCTCCAGGTTACTTTGTTCTTCTCTCTGGAGTCTCTACACTATTTGGTGCATCACACACAGTCTCAGAGCCTCAATTTACCCATGTTCAGAAATGTGGAGTTACATATTTGGTCTTTTGAAAAATATTTGAGGGCTAAGGCTGCAAAGTTTGTTTTAAAATGGCCAGCATTTCTTAGGGCTAATTCTTACAGGTTGGATGGGGCTCTGAGCAACCTGATCTAGTTGGAGATGTCCCTGCTTCTTGTAGGGGGGTTGGACTAGATGACCGTCAAAGGTCCCTTCCAACCCAAACTATTCTATGATTCTATCATTTATATCCTCATGCGACTGTATGGGGTCAGAGGTCCTCAAGAATTTTAGTAAGAAAAAGTATAAACAAGTTCCCCTTATGCTGGTGATTTCCTGGAAAGCTATGCTGGTTAAGATTGTTATTTATTCATTTATTTGTAATATTGCTAGTAAAATTTCAACAAAATAAAAATATACCAGCAAAAAAACTTCTAACTGGATATTTAATACTGCACACAGTAGGAGGATTTTTTCTGGTATGCTAGAACCAGGAAAACTTTTCTGGTGCAGACTAGGTCTACAAACACATTTTAAGTAACTCCAACAGGTGTAAGTGTATCTAATTTGAAAAAATTACTCTGATAGTATGTTAACAAATAAACATAAATAAAACTGAACCTGGAAAAAGAACAAACACTTTTTTTTTACTTAAAATAAAAATTCTGATATCAAAAGTAGCAGTAGAGAATGATTTCAATAAGCAATACAAGCACTACTGGCTTTTTTTTTCTTTTTGCATTTTTACATTTTAAGTCTTATTTTACACTCTTTTTAAAAGGAAAATACCATATAATTACTGTCACACTTTTACCAGTTCAACTTTGATGGTAGTAAGTGATATGACAGCCTCAGTTCCTCTGTCAAGGGAAAGGGTGAAGTCTTCATTTACTTCTAGTGTAATAGATTAAACTGGAGAATTCATTTTAGTCAGGGAAGAGTGGGTGTTGGTGAAGTTATGAGCTTACTGCACCTTTTAAAATGAAATATTTAAAAAGTGGAACCTTACGTGGTTGATGCATTAAGCTGACATAGGATGTAAATCAAACAACACCTAAATGTCCTTTAACAAAGTCAATTATATTATATAAGTGCAACAGATATGGAACTCCTTTATCCTGTGCATCTGCCAGTTTTTTCTGTTGAGATAAAAACCTTTCCACATATGCAGAATACAATTTATAACTGCTCAGCATCGTGCTGTAAACTTAAAAGAAATTAAACAAAAATGTATTCTTTATTAATGTTATTGAAAAATGGTGTTCCATAATCTAAACATCTACTGGAAACATCTACTCAGTTCCTGAAATCATCTCTATTAGATTATGTAGATACCATCTATGAAAATACTTCTAAACTTAATCTGTCAGGACTTCAAAGAGTCTATAAGCAAATACTTAGATTTGCATTAGATTTTTGACTTTGAAATCCATTATTGTAAGTTCCTTGCTGACTTTGATGTGCTGCCTTTACACCTCCTCTCTGAGAAAGGAGGTGTAAAGGCAGCACATTAGTTTATAGATGTTCACAGTCTGTTTTTTGGATAAAGCCATTTAAATCTCTTTTGAAGGTCAATCCCAGCTCTTATCATTCAAGAAGTAATAATAACAGAGAGAGTCTGCCTGCAGTAAGGACTGCTTTAAAACACAAAATAGTAGGGGCGGAATGAACTTACTTAACTCTTGACCTAGCACAATATCAGTATTCTACTGTTTTCCTGTGACAATGCCCTGCTAAGGCATAGTGTGAAATTTCAATATAGGTGTATGGAATTAAATGATTAAGGAGAACAAGAGGTTGCAGTTGTTTACAGGCTTATTTTTTTCCTTGATTTCTTTGATTTCTTTGTTATCGTTTGTTGCAATTAATAATGTATTGATGAACCATTAAAATACTGCTTGAATCACAAAGTAAGATACCTTATATTCAAACACAGGATAAGAATTTCCTTTATGCATATGCCAACATTTTGAAACCTGTCTATCTAAAGTTAGACTTTGAAAATAATTTGGAAGAACTTTCTTACTTTTCCTGGGCCTGATTTTTCTCTTCACCAGACCCCTCTGCTTACTATAGAAGTAGCCTCTTTTGGATATTTTGTGCCCTTCCAGTGTGAATGTCACTTCACTATAAGTCATAAGATGAATTTTGAACCATTTTGGAATATTATTGTTTTGCTTGCTGTCATTGTTTTCCATTGATCAAGAAAAAATGAGAAAGATCTATTTTTCTTCTTTTAAGAAATAGTCTGTATCCAAAGTCTGTTTCTAGTCACTTTGTCTGGGTTCATTTTAATGTCAGTGATTATTTGTCATATGTAGCAGTCTTATATAGACAAAAGATTTTGGAAGCTGTTGCTTACAAATAAGGGACCTTAGTCTCTGAGGATGGAGTCTTACTTTTGAATGCAAAGTTTGACAAAGAAAGCAGTAGAAAACCCAGAGAAGATTGAAATTATTAAATATGGTAGTGAATAACATTTAGCAAGTTTGTTATTTTTTTTTTCTCTTTTAAGTTTTGGATTAAGTTTGGTAGCGATCGTGGTGTTACATGTTCTGATAGCTGAGTGCTGACAACTCTAACTTCACAATAACTAGATTATTTGCATATGATTTATGAGTACGAAGATTTAATTTTGAAACTAACCTTGTCCAGATGCAGGTTTGTGTGGTTCTGCTAGCGAACAAGCAGAGAGGAGATAGAAAATGTCAATGCAATGCAGTCATTTTGTAGGAGGTCTCATCTCTGCTGTTCTAATGAGACAGGAAAGTTGTGCTCTGAATAAAACAGTTCTATTACAAAGCCATCCGATAAGTAACAGAAGTGACCAATAGCAGAGAAATCTGCAGGGAAATATGGAAATCTGCAGGGGTCCAAACCACACCTATAAAAAGAACAAGGTCAGAGTGATTTCAGAAATGTTATGGTGGCATGTTTGCCATTGTGTTTTGAGATGCTATGCATGCTTCTGTGTCAGTTTTCCTGTGGTCAGGAAAATACAACTACACACTGTGCTTCACAAGGTTTTTGGAGAAAGTAACTTTAGAATGGGCTGTTTTATTTGCAAAGGGATCTTCTTGCCTAAATTATTTGCAAAATGTCACAAAGTTTTGTAAGAAAAGTGGTCATTTCAAAGCTTATATTTAAATGATGGATAACTGAGAGAAGTCAGATACGTCGTTCATCAACCCACTTAAATGCAAGCAGCACCTAGCAGTGCTGTTTCAGCACTTTACATTTTTACTTTTGTGCTACAATCCCTTATGTGTTTTCTCACATAAACAGTTTCAGACCCAAACTTTGCTTCTGTTGATCTTAGGTGCTTATCAAGTCCACATTTTGAATGATTCTCGTGCTTCTCCCGAGATCTGCAGAGGCATGGAAGATTTGTCACCCACTTTTCTGCAGATGGGAAGTGATGCATAGAAATCATTTAGTGTTTCACAGACACTCTGTCAGAGCAAGTACTTGGGATCACCATTCCTAGGGTCTAGGTAAGTTTGGATCATTGCAGTAGCTTTTCCTTCTGGGTCTAGAGCTTGCTTCTTGGCTTTTGTAGCAAAAGGAGGAAAATTCACATGTATGAGCCACTCTTCTGCGTATAGTTGTAAGGACTGTTGGATAACTTAACATCAGTTATGGATCACATTGAAAAAAATTTACTTTAAAGGTAGTGCTCTGGTGATTTTTTTTGTCAGTACATTAAGTGTATTGCTCTGACTGCTCTAGCTTCACAGGCAGGTTGAAGCATTTGTGCCACAATCTGTACTGTGGAGGGCTGGAGGAAAGAAACAGCTTGTGGGTAGAAAGGCTACTAAGCCCTCTGCACACCGGGAAACAGTTTTTTATCCTGAACTTTCCAATCTGGCCTAGAAATAAAAGCAATTCTAATGTAGGTCAGGAGGAAAAAAAGTAGTTTAGGCCTCTTACCCTAAGCTTACATGCTGTAGTAAGGATCATTCACGTCACTGATGTCAAACACTAGATTTAGATAGTTAAAACTTTAACTCCTGTAGCGATGATGAGGAATATCCAGGATCTACTTAGATGAATGTAAGCTTATATTTCTTAAATGCAAATGAAAAGGAAGTATGTCTCAAATTCTTAAGACAGTGGCTGAATCTTACTCAGGAACTTCAGTGTATATTCATATAAGGATCAAAGTAAAACTTCTTTTACAAGTACTTTTCTAAAGATTCATGATTTTAAGACTCCAGGGCTATTTCTTTAAAACCTTCATGTGTATCATATTCCTTCCCTTCTTAGTTTAAAAAAAAAAAAAAGGCAAACCACAACAAAACAACCCCCCCAATAAACCCCCAAACTTCACAGCAGCATCATTGCAGAGGATCTCAGATTCCACTTGTATATGATGTAGTTCTGCTTGGGGTCCAGTTTTCCCATTTTCCTGCTGACCTGACAACAGCAATGTATTTCCTGTCTGCCTGAAGATCACTGGAGAAGTGCCAGTCATAATCTTCCCCGTATTGATTCTAGTCAGCAGCTATTGACAGCTTTAAAAAGATTATGTTTTAATTGGGGATCAGATAGATGGCATTTTAAGGTATTTAATTTCACTTTGTAACTCACTATAGATTATCTGAGTGGTTCCACAACTCAAGGAGGATAAAGATGAATGTGTTGTCCTTTTCTTTAGGTGACCCTGAGTGCAAATGTAGCTAAGGCTAAAGTGACTGAAAATCTTTTTCTATCACTGGGCTGAAAAGGTTGACTGTGAATTCATTAGTGTTATCTTTGTTTGTATCTACATCTCACCAAGCTCACATCTTCAGTGGTTGCACTTGTTCTCATGTGTTTTAAGAGAGAAATACACTGGTGAGGTAAATGAAGAAAAATCAAGACAGAGTTAGTATTTGCATTGTCTTGAAACTAATATGTTCGCTTAGAGCTCTACAAAGTGGGTGTGCAGAAGTACCATCACAAAGATTGGCTGGAGGTCCCTAATTTGATGGTGACTTCTTCTTTGTCTTGCAAAGGAGTTTCAAGGCAGTGCTGGAAAAACAAGTTCCTAAAATGGTTTTCTGTACTTTCAAAGGAAAGAAGATGCTCTTACAATGAAAAACAATTCAAGAGACAAGCAGTCAAAAACAAATAGTGAATTCTGAGACCTACACACTCCCATGTATCTCAACCTGAACAGGCAAAGTCCAGCCATTACACCTTCAGGACTCAAAATTGTCTGATGGACTTTGAAAGTGCCTTCAAGAAATCTAGATACATCTTATCAGGAGATTTTTAATAGCACATAGTGATGAAGTATGCCAGGTGCACCAAGGATTATAATTTCAGATTTACTAGGCAGTAAATTCAAGGACATTTTTCCCAGAAATGCCTGTTTGTTCCCGCCCAGGCCTGATTTGAGGATTCTGAAAAATTGATCAGATTTTCCAACATACAGCTAAGTATTGCAGAGAAATAAATCATCTTGCATGTGACAGATCTGATATGTCTCAAAGGTATCACATGCACCACACAATAATACCTAGCACATTATTGATGATTTCTGTGAAGTACTCTATTTAAGAATACTGCAATTTTAGTTAAGATAAAAGGCTGAAAGACCCTCTATTACTTTGTTTCATCATCAAAAACATGATAAGTGCTGTACATAACAAACTAGAGCCCACTGAAGAATTATAGAAAAAAGTTTGTTCTGCTTAATGGTTGTAAGACACATTTGTATGCAGGTAAGCAACTGTCGCATAGGGTTAGTATTCCTGATACATCAATACATAAAAGGAAGAACCAGTTTGTATGATAGGAGGAGGAACTTAAAGATCCCTCTTAAAGGGTGAGGTGAATGACTGGAATATAGAGAGAAGAATGTCTGAAATATTTGTTCCTTTGATATTCTTTATATATTTTCAAAATATGTTTGTTAGGTACCATATATTCTCTGTGCTTCCTCATCCCACTTATTCCAAAGGACCAAATAAAAGTAATTAAATCTTTTCACTGTCTTCCAGACCTTGCAACCAAACAGGCACCCTCAGTTGTGTGTGGAGAGAAATAAAGCGCAATGTGGATATGTAAAAGAGTTCAAATGAATTGTATGTGGAAAGTCTCTAATTCCTTCACCTGACTATAGAACCACCTCAGTTCTAGACATCTGTAATTGTAAGATGCATCCCACTTTCTTTTATCTGAAGGCATCTGCCATACTTAGGCTTTGGCTGCAGCAACACAAGGTATGGAAGGTGTTCAGTCTTTCTACAATAATTCCCCATGCCCTGATACCTTTCTCCCTACTGCCATTGCAGAGCCTTAGGACCTCCCAGTCAGGAATGTATTCCTCCTCACACAGTTCCTGTGAGACAGTTCCTGTGAGACTGGGGAGCACTGTTATCCCTGTAGTACTGCTGGAGACTTGAAGCATGGACTGATAGGCAGTATGTCCAAGCTTATAGCGGAAGTCAGCAGGACAGCAAGGAGCTAAGAGCCAGGATCGTGTCCTGACAAGAAGATAATTTATTTTCCTCAGTACAAGTCTAACTAAATAGTAAATGTAAGAGAAATTGGGATGACGATGACTTCTGTGAACTTTGCAGAAGTGATGAGCCATTAGAGGAAGTTAAAAATAAAGTGTCCTTTACTCTGTGTTCAAGATTTTCTGATGTTGGCAGAGTATCAGGTCCTTATTTTCCTTGTTGTCTCAAGGAGCTGGTTGAATCAGCATGACTTTAGAAAGCCTTACAGAAATATGGAGACAATAGTTTCAGTCCTGTGGCTTCCTGAATGACTCCCTACTCCTGTTTTATTCAATTTGTTATATACAAAATTTCCCTCTTCTTGCTGGAACAGTAGTCAATTGTCCTTCAGAAAGCCTGTAGGCTCTCAGAACAGAAGCAGAACACTTTATTTTGTTCTAAGATGGAAGAGATGAGCCTGGAGGAGCAGGACAAAAATATGAAGCAAGATGATGGATCACTGGGAACTGACTGAGAGATCTGATCAGAACAGTGAGCTGATATGAGAGAAGGTGCAAGCCATCTATTTGGCAGGAGTGTTCAGAAGGCCTGCAGGACGGTGACACAGATATCAGGGAGGGAGAGGGAGGTTGCAGTAATCAAAGGGAGAGATGAATGTACTGCGGAACTTAAACTATCCACTAAAGACAGCCTTTCAGAAATACCAAGAAATCCAGTGAGCAGCAACTACTTCCATACAGAAGATTGGATTGAAATAACATCCAAGCCCTTGTTGAGAAGCAGTATTAATTGGCTCTGCCAAACTTAGATGTTGAGCAGCAATTTATATTTTGTGCACAAACTCTCATATGGGCCAAGAACCAAAGAAAATAGACTTTCCTGTGGCTAAGGATGAAGATGGTGCTTTTTTTCTTTACATCAGATATTACATATCCCAGAGCTATTTCCTCACATTGGAAAAGACTATTTGTGGCTGAGGTCAGACTGACAGACTCCAGGGAAATGCATCAAACTATCCCCATCAATTTTATTCTCAGAAAGTGAGTGACTCTATTCCAGGATGGTTTGACTGGTGCTTTTATTCTTGTCAATACATGAGAACAATTATAAATATCATAATCAAGTGATTGAATTTTAGGCATTGTTCATGGCCTCTGTTCTCAAAAAATGGCTCTGAGGAGGAATAACTCTGCGCCATCCTGAACCACTTCTTTGACCTATGCTGAATTCAGGACAGTCCTTTTCATCTCCACGTGGAAGCCAGCCTCTTGGTCTTTCCCAACCTCAGGCTCAGCCTGGGTTATATTCATTTGCTTTTAGTGGTCAGCAAGCTGAAGGAAAATCTATGCTCAGCTGCTCCCTGCTGTTTAATGGGCTGATTCAACATCAGAGAGGGACAGGTCTCATGCGTTTTCCTCAATTTTATCCTTCTTGCTCCCGATTCACTCATTCAACTACACTAGTGATAGGAACTGTGGGACACCACATATATAGATGCAATCCCAGCAGACACTGATATTTGAAGCACTGTGTTCTATAGACCTGCTTTGAGGAAGGTTAGTCAATTCAGCGCTTAAAAAGCTGGCAGCCATCTGGAGCCCAGCCTACGCCAGAGTTCAAAATTGTTTCTTTCACTGTTGGTAGCAACAATGGGGAGGGGGATAGTGGGTTGAAAGCTTTCTTAGAAGCAGATTTGGAGAAGAGGAGAATTCACTGCAGGCTGAAGTCACGAGGTAACCCCAGATCCTAGAGGTTCGTGGACATTGTGCCCTGTAGTGCAACCTCTGCTTAGAGGCATCATTAAACTCCTGGTAATTAGCAAGTCATTAGGTTTTGACTGCACTTAAAGGTTAAAAGGAGAATCTTTGGTGATGGATATTTTGTAATTTTCTTTCTATTGTGTTCTTATGTATTCTCTTTGTGCTAAGTGATTCTCCTGCCCACCTCTTACCCACAAGCTGAAATCAGCTCATATTGAAACTCTTCTTTGAAAACAACTCGAAAGTTATGTCAGCTTTTTGTAAATTGAGGCCACATTTAAAAAATGGTGGTGCAGGAAAAGTTTAACACTGATGACTTTAATTTTTGATCAGAGCCCTGGAGATGTGCGTTTGATAGCAAGCTAGAGAGCTGTACTATAGCACTGCAACACAGCACTGAAAAACTGCAAGATGAATATCTAAGCCTTGATGAGATAATGTGGGGCATGTCATTTCCTGTAGTCAATATTTCCTGTAATGACTCCTCCAATATGATCTTGCTTGATTAAATGTTGTTTAATGACTTCTATCATGTCCATCTTTCTATCCACAGACTAGTCAAAACTGTCTTACTGCATTTACAACAAATCTTAAGCAATCCATTTTGGGCTCAAAATTAAGACAAAGTGTGTCATCCATAGTATTCCCAAGGAACTACTTTTTGTAAGAGGTAAAGTGCTGTACCAGTCTAACTATAAAACTAGACATTATTTGCAACTTATTTTACACTTCGGGGGTAGTATTGTCATGTAGTGAGCTTTGTAAAGCACATACAGACTCTTTTGTCTGCTTCTGACTTTTAAAGCGAGGAAAATTCAGTAACAATTGTCTTCCATAGTATTGAATGTATTTTACCTCATTCCATACCTTTAGGATAAAGTGAGGATTAAAAATAAAAAGAAAAAAAAAAGAAAAAAAGAATACACAACCATGCCATGCAGTGGAATGAGTGGAGTGGAGGCTTATGAGGGATGATCTGTGTGGCAGCAGGCTTTCTAGGCCTGCCATGCAAACAGAGGGGTGAATCATGATTTATCTGTAACCCTTTTGAACTGCCTTTCTTGATACAATCTACAGCCTCCCTGAAAGCTTTGGCATTTGTGGAACCAGCTCTGTGTCCCATCCACTCGGCAACCTGTCACAGCTCAGAGGACATTTGAGGGCTACTGAGCATCAGAGGGATACTCTCACGTCCCAGGAGTTCTTTGCTTCTGCAATAGCTAGAGAGTGTCAGAGTTGCCCTGGATGGCTGCGTGAAAGCTTGACCCTACCCATGGGTACTAGCAGATCTTGACAGCAAAACATCCTGAGTGGTGTGCCTACAGCTCATTGTATTAGAGAGAAAGCATACCTCTCAGCCCCACGTGAGAGATCTCTATTTTCGTTCATCCTGCCCAGACCTGGGCTTTTTACATGGAATTGTGTGAAGCTGCAATTAAAAACAGAAGCTAAATGCTTGCCTTCCTTTTCAAATTTTTACTCAGTAATAGAGTATTTTACCTGCAGATAGCAGCAAACTCCTATGCATTGCAGAATGATATCTCAGCCATGGGGAAGTACCTATTTATTTTTAAATAAAATTTAAAAATAAAAGCACTATTTCTCCACCTAATTATGAATCATGGCACATTTACTTTGTTAGCAGGTTTTGTTAGATCATATGATATCCTACAACCTGACGAAGTGGCTTGCACTCACTGCAATAGCTGCTTCTACTATACTATGTGCAGGTAAAAATAAGTAGGAGGAGAGGACGTAAGTGTCTCGCACTTTACTTTAACCAAGTCTGAGATAAGAGAAGAGTCTACAAGAAACAGTTTCCATTTGTTGGGGGGTATAAATTGGCATCTTAAATGGATATTAAAAAAAACATTTTTGAAATGGGGACCATCTACAGGTTTCGTTCCTTAGGTATCAATAGAGAATAATATCTACAATCCAAGATGCTACTGTAGCGAGGGGCTGTAAAGAGGGTTGAGTGGGATGACAAAAAACCTTGTCTGTTGCAGTAACCTCCCTCAAAATCTCAGACATCTTTTTCTTTGCTTGCTGCATTGTTGCTTTTAATCACATTTTTTTACATTCTTAATTTCATTTTTCTGACAGAAATTACATTGTTAATATTATACAAAGTGGAGCCGTTCATGCATATTATGCATTTACTTTGATCTGACTTACTTGATACTGAAAGAGTTTTCTGAAATGTTGAAGAAATTGAATATAAAATAAGGGTAAAGGAACAGAGGGAAACTGTGTAGCCATGCAGTACTTTGGTCCACCAGGCCTGGGCTCTCAAATATGATACATTTATGGTACAGATTTTTGCATTTTGTTTTTTTTTTGACATCCAACTGCTTAATAACACTTGTCTTGAACAGTACTTCATGATGAATAGTGGTATAGTATTCTTATTCTTACTGGCTGCCAATATTTAGATTGCAGTAACTCCAGAAAATACATAAGCACGTGCCACGCAAAGACATTCCTTCACTCTCTGACATGAGCCTGAATTAGGAAGAGCTGAAATCCCTCTGTCTTCTCTAGTGACAGTTCAGTGGCGTAGGGTGGAGTGGTACATTTTCAGAGGGTGGTTCGCAGGCACACACTGTAGTTTGGGGGTCCACTTTTAGCCTCCACACATGAAAAGGGAATTTTCAAAGCTGAAGGTAGGCAAGGCTCTGACTCTGAAATTGTGCTGCGAATCTTGAGTGCTCAAGGGTTCAGATAGGCAGCAAGTCAAGGAAAGCTTCATCACAGCTGCACCTTGAATGAGGTTGGTTTCCATGTAGCTATTCTGCCCCCCCCCATTTTGTACTCTTGATGCACTTTTCATATGAGTCAGAAATGGGAGTTAAGTTTGAAACAGAACTTTGTGAGTTTACTAATTTCTATATTTTTTCTTCCTGCTTTTTGGAGCTGTGTATATTAGAAAATCCTGTATGTGAGAAAAGTGGCTGAATAAAAGATTTTTCATGTTTGCATTTCTTATGTCCTGCTTTTTATAAATGTAAGAGCTTGCCACTGCATTAAGAAATTATCTTGGAGCACAGATCTTCCGTTGGTAAATTGTTATAGCTCCAGTGAAGTCAGTGGGGCAGAGGATCTGCCTGACTTTGCAATCAAGCAATCAAATAAGCATTTCCTGTTGTGGATAATCTATTTGGTAAATATGGAGGGTTTCACCTTACCAGAAATAGTATCATCCTTTCCCTTTTTTTCACTTAATACTATATGGCTAATCAATAAATTACTTGATCAGCTGCCCATCCACGCAGACATGTCTTTAATGCTTTCTATAAGTTTGTAACAACCCTTTGGCACCAGATGTGGGAGTTCTGGGAACCATCTTAACTGAAAGGACTGAAAATGCTGCCCGAATGATAAATGCACTGCTTCTAAGAGAAATGAACTTGGATCAGTGCACATTGTCAGGTCATGCTTTGAAATCTAGCATCGACAAAGGTGCCTCTGGCAGATTTTCTAATTTCATCGATTGTTAATATTTGAAGCCTTCTTTACAGAGCTGCTGGTCTTGGTCCCTAGGAATCCTTCTTTGAAGGGTACTGTTTTTGTTTATAAGTAGATTATTACATCCATTCCTAGTCAGCAGCAAGTTTAGACTTGTAGCCAGAACATGGGTAGAAAATACATTCTCAACCCATATTACTTTGATATATTGTTGAAAGATTGTGTCCCCTGATAAGATAATTTCTGCTTTTTCTATCTGCTTCCCTTATTTTTTACGCCAAATACCTTCTTACATATCTTCTTTAACATTATGTTCCCTCCCATGTCTAAAAATGAAAAGCTTAATATAAGCCTCTCTTATACTTTCCAATAGTTTTTTGCAGGTTTTTGGTAATCTGTCTGTCCTTCACTATAATTTCCTAAAGACCAGACCCTACCATGAAAAGCTGTTGCTCTCATTTATTCATTCATGAAAAACCTCCAACTTCCCACAAAAAGCATCCCACACCCAGCAACCAACGAAAAAAGAAAAAAAAAGTTTGCAGTAGATAATGTCACAGCAGACTTCCACAAGTGAATACAACTGATTTTGAAATATTTTTCTGAATAGATTTTGTCTCTTTTTAGACATATGGTAAAGAACTTCTCTGGCCTGTTTAATTTGTTTCTTCATTTATGCTTCTGAAAGCTATTTAAGCCCGGTTTCTTTATACATTTCTTCTTTCATTTTCAGGGCCCTGCACAGCTTCTCTCCAATCCATACCTACTCCTTTCCCTGTTTTGTACAGCCCTGCTAAGCTGTACTGGTAGTCACTCGCACTATGAGCAAGCAAATAGTTGACACAATGTCTCCTCTTGCTGTGAAAGTCCAACAACTTCATTGTTGGATCAAGCTTATTGCCTGGTCCACCACTGAGTCTAAACTGTAAACAGCTGTGGATCTTTGTAGTCATTAGCAGACTCCTCTTGAGTGGTGCATAAGCCTGAATTCACCAGGGAAATAGACTTGGCAACATGCCTAATGGTGGTACTTGCAAGTTTTAGAATGGGGGATCTGAAAATGGGCCAGCAACCCTGTTAAGCTTAATTTCATTATTTATTTTTCTTCTTAATGCTGTGTACTTCCTGGTTCAGTGAGTGGTGCTGGAAAAAAGAAGAATTCTAGGTTGTACCCATCACAAGCTACAATCCACAATAAGACTGTATAAGGGCTGCTAGCCACAGTGGCCCTACCTGAGTAAAGCATTAACTCCTCGGGGGTCAAAGCCTGTGGGATGCAGGGAGGGTGAATCTCTTTTTACAGTGCTGTTGCCAGGACTGAACTAAAGAATGGTAATTATTTTTATTTTACACTGTTATCAGAGATAAGGTGGAAATGGCTTTCACTTCATGAGAGATGTTGAGCTGTCAGTAGCATGAACTCAAGATCACTTGAAATTTTCATGGGAAACTGGGATATGATGAAGAGACAGGTGGTGGAATAAGAGGTGTCACAGTAATTTGGCTTCACCAATGTGACCTGGATGAGGCCTTGCAGAGACAAGGACATGGATCTCTTTTACTAGATTGCAAAGCATCTTGACTGCTCACCTGTTTGTTAGTCTAGATGTTCTGGCTCTCTTTTATACCCAAAATACCACCCTTGAACAGAGAATGACCACAAAACACGTCAAAGTTGATAAACTGATATTTCTTACAACCAAAACTTTTCATCAGAAAATTCCCCACAAGCCTGATAGTCAGTGGGTATGAATCTGACCTTGAGTTCCTCAAAGAACATATCTGGGAATTAATTTGCTGGAATTTAGAGAGGGAATTTATCCATTAGATGACTTGATCTACAACCTTACTCTGCAGGATTAATGGTCACAATGTGTTAAATTCCCTGCTGCGATGGTAAGTATGCCCACTTTCACTGATGAACAATGGAACTCTTATCAGAAAGGGGTTTACATCATTGCCCAAAGCAATATAATTCAATTATTTATTTTTTTTTTAAAAAAACAAACCAACACAAACTCTGGTCTCTATTTTCTTTCCTCATTTTTCTTTCTTCCTGGTTCTGAGCTTTGTTATATAATGAAAAAACGCAGAAACATTATAAATACAATGTGTTTTTAAATTTCTGGAAGTACCTTTAAAAACCCTTTCATGAAGTTAAGCTATCAAAATCCACGAGATAATCATATGGTAGCTGCAATATTGTTTAATGACATGCTGATGTTATAGGGTAGCTGTTTTCTCTATTAATATATTACTGTCTCCTCCTGAGCTGTCTGCATGTTGAATTCCAACAATCCTTACATCTGTCTTAAATGGTCATGTTTAAAGGGCTAAAGAGTATTTCAATAAAATGCACTGAAACTGGAGGACCTGCCCTAGAGCTCTTACAGGTACAGTGCAATGCTGATGTACAGTTTAGGTAGTGTCACTGCCCTTCTGAGGTTTTATTTTTGTAAAGAAAGTTGACAATTCAGGCAAGCTGTAAAAGAACTATCAAACAGTTATGGAAAGTTAAAAGGATATTCATTGTTTGCATGTTTTTCAGTTTATAGAGCTGGTCTAAGCAGACTAATATTAAGTATTTTATTTATTTTATTTTTGGAAGTGAGGTGATCTTCAAGGACATTACTTAGCAGGTGAAGAATGTTTAGAGGCAACTTGGGACAATGCACTTTGGATTTGAGTGAGGCTCAGTTAGACAATCTCAGGAACATGAGATTTGTTCTTTGGTTTCTGATTTGCTAAAACCTAGTGTTGTTGCATTCTAGGGTCAGGAGGATCTGCTTTGAGCCATCCTTTTCCAAGGAAACATCTATCTTTGCCCCTTCTTTCCTTCTGTTCTTTCTGAAAGTCCTTTATTTTTCAGGCTTTTGAATCTTTGATTTCCCACAGCAAGAAGTCTGAGAGGCCTGTGCTGGTGCATTTCCAAAGTAGATGCATATCAAGCAAGGAATTGCAGGAGGGGATGCCTCTTTGCTTCTCTCAGCTACTGAAGAAGTGAGAGTCCACAAGAGTAGTTTTAGTTTTGTGTGTTGGACAGTGACCAGTCCTGCAGGGTGTAGAGCCCAAACATAATGCACGGGAGGAGATCATGGAGATTCTTAGCAAGCCAATAGATCTTTTCTTCCTCAAACTGGGCAGCAGCAGTTTGATTTGTTCCAGCTGTGGCAAAAGCATCCAGTGGTTTCAATGGTATAGCGATCAACCCTTTGAGATGGTTATTTCAAACACAATGCTTGTGGCATTGTATTAGTATTGGAGTTTTTTATTGTTGTAATGTGTGGAACTCTGTGTAAGGAACACAGAGGCATTGTCTGAACTCCAGCAGTCTGAGACACTGGCCTTTCCTTTTCTTGCTCAGGGAAACATTTGAGGGTGGATTTCTGGCTTGCTCTCTCTTCAGCATAAGGCACCTCTGTATTCCTCTAAAGTAAAATGGGGAGAGAGCTGCTTGCACAGGGAAATAAAAGACTTTTCTCTGCACTTTTTTCTTGGGAGCATGCAAAAATCCCATGTGCATTTTTTTATGAATTGGACCCTTCTGTTTTATAGCTGGTAGTATTCATGCTTATTACAATGCCATATTATGGCCTTAGACACTTTTTATGTCCCTATAACATAGCACCCTAGAGAAAGATGCTTCACTAAGCAAGAACTAGTAAACTTGCTACAGAATCAGCGGAATACTTCTCACAAAAGTGCATAAACTTCTGTTCTTAAACATTGTCATCCTTCACCTTAACAAGCACAGAGAAAGGTTCCACTGGTTTCTATGCCTTGTTAGGTCTATCATCTTTTTAATTAATAGTGTTTTTACGAAGCCGTCTGAACTGTGTCATTTCCATTATCAGAAAACCATTGCCATTAATGAATAATTTTCATTTCTGATCCTTGATATCATGCTAGTTGATCTCCTGTTTCCATGCCGCCGAATGATAGCATCGTTTTCTGCCCACGATCAAATTTAATTTGGACTCTGATTATATTATGCTGTTGCGACTGAAGTGTCAATTTTTGTCAGGCAATTAGGAGCTATAACCTGTGAAGTTAAGTTTGATAGGCATTGTAATTGGATTGTTACAGTAATAGCTTGGAACATTCCCTTTTTTTCTTGCTTCTTTGATTCCTGATGCATACTTTAGTTGTGAGAACAAAGGCATTTTGTTATTATGCAACCATAGGATGTTCAAGACAAGAAGATGGAGTTCAGGTTTTTCCACTTTTGCCAGATGGACTTAATTTGGAATTTAGTTCTGACCACAAATTACACCAGGACTTTAAAAGAATTCAGGGAGAAGGGGTGCGTGTCAAGGAAACCTTGAAAAAACCTGTGGAACCAGAGCTGTTAGGATTATAATGTGGAGGTATTCTTTAAATTAAAAGGTTAAAAGGCAAAAAAAATTATTCAGACTGGAAATGTGTCAGATTACCCAGGCTACTCCCAGTCCTTTTAGTGGCCTGTGCAGTTTATGTGTTTTGCAAATATTTAGGAGTATAATTTAAAGTCATACTGTGGCCCAAATTTTCTATTAGCGTAGATCAGGGCCATTGTATTCAGATGAATCAGTAGAGAAGTTGGCCCTGTGGAAAATAATCACAACACAATAGCTAACACATAATGGAGGAAATTTTATTTTTATTATTGGATCCTCGCTGTCAGCCTGGAAGTTACCTGCTTTTACATTTTGGGCTTTTTTTTTTCTCTACAGACATAGTAGTTCACAGCCTGGCTCTTTGTCAAAAGAGTTTTGTTCTGAATGTCTTTAGGGTGTGCTCAGCCCCTCCCCTAGCTTCATCTCCTGATCATCTCTAATCAAAGGCAAAATGAAGAGACCTTTTAAAAAGGACAATGGAGAGAGGGTAGTTTTTCCAGTGCTCATTTGATTGGACACTTTTCATAAATGTTGCTATGTGACAAGCAAAAGGTGGAGGAAAACAAAGAGACTCCAGCTGCTATGGAATCTAAGGGAAAAGCTGACCTGCAACAGGGTTTATCTGGAGAAAACTAGAAATCAGTACCAGAGCTGTCAGGTAAATGGTAAAGAGAAATTTAATTTTTAAATTAAGCTATAGGAGGTTTTCAGAAGTTTCATAGGCTGGGTATGGGACAGCTGTATCCTCTGAGTTAGCACATATTGACCAGGATTCCACCTTCCTCATCCAGCAGACATGATACTCACTCGCTTCCTACCACATAGCATCATCCCTGTCTCGCTCGTTACATACTTAGAGACATACTTCTTTGTTCTGGTAAATTTGTGATACCCAGTCATTTCATGATGTGGCTGACTGGATCTGCTTTTTCCTGTTTCAGGCATATGTTCACTTTTCTATTCTGACATCTTCAGCCTGTGGCCAGTGCTTGGTCAAGGAGTAATCTGGTGAGCTTGCAGCATTCTTCATTACCAATTATTTGTACCTACTTCATCTGTCCCCTGCTGACCTCCCAACAATGCTCCTTCTCCTTCTGCCTCTTCCCAAACCTAGACTAGAGATTTTCTGTCAAGGCTAATGGATTGAGTATTCACATCCCATTGCTTCAGTCATATGATCCCTCAGCAGCTCTGTTGCATCTTATAATTCCACTTTGCTGCAGTGTAAATTCACTAAGTTCATTTAGTGTTCATACTCCTGTAGTGCAAAATTTCACCATTTCCAGTTCTGTTTGCTGTTTCTGTAGGGCTCAGATGGGCCATGTATTCTTGCAGCTGCTCTCTCCTCTGAGCCCACTCAGGACACCAAGATATGGAGGCAGCAGGAAACTCTGGAAAGCAATAGTTATCATACTCTCTATCTTTCAGTGGAGCCCAACTAGTGGGACCATTTCATTTTGTTCATACTTTGTACTGATGCTAATATTTGCATAGATGCTAAAATCTAGACTGATTTTTTTTTTTTCCCCCGGAATCACTCCTTTTATATTTTTTTTCTCTTTTTCTCTTGTTCTATGAAAACTATTTCCAATGAATGTATCCACTTTTACCAGATTTTCTTGCCAGTCTTATTTATTTGAATATACAGAGTCTAAATATGGGGGCTAAGCTTCTTGACATCGGCCCCTTTAGTCGCATGGTGTTGAAAACTAATACTGAGAACCTGAAAGGATCAATCAGGGCTGTTTCTGAGGTAGTGGATTGCTGATGTGACAGAAACAACTGCATAAGAAAAGGTAATATATGGAATGGAAAGTAAGTTAGATGAATTTGAAGGTATTTGTAATCTATTCTTCAGCTGCATCAGAAGAGATGTCCTGAAATATGATAGAAGATAGTGGAGAGAGGTTGAAGGGTGAATGAAAGCTTTTGTTTCAAAAGGTAATAATAATAACTTATCTCCCTGCTTTTCTGTTGCAATACTTTCCTTTTGCCTTTGTTTTTCTTTCTCCCTGGGAGATAAGGATGGGCTGCAGTTATACATGAAAAAGGAGTGAAAGTCATGTAAATTTTTCTGTACATATGTTCTGTTTGCAAAAATATGGACTTAGAATCTGATGGAAAACAGCAATAGGAAGACAGATAGGCATGTAAAAATCCATCTCAGGCAGTAGATGTATGCAACTTTCTGGAATGTAATGGTGATAAGAGTGTGTATTAAATTTCTACTTTTCGGTTGATCTGATACAGGTGTAGCAATTACCACAGACCAATGTCATTAATTGTAATGTTCTGTAGGAGTAATCAATGAACTCTGTTTCCTGAAAACAGTTTCACCTTTGCGCTATTGGTACTATAATAAAGAGGGCGCAGTATATACTTATATAAAGAACTTAGAATCTATTAGCACCTGTGCCGAACACTAAAGCTGCTGATACTTTGCATGCAAATTGTAGTCATCATCTGAGAAGAAGCAGAGTTCATAGGTTCAATATTCTCTCACTTTCACTCTCCTATGTCAGCTATGTCTTAACCAGCTGGGGGCAGAATTACATTCTGGAAATTAGTGAGAAAAAAGGTTAAAATTGAAAATCTACTATTTCTGCAACTAGCCTCACTATTTATGTTATAAGACAATATGAAAAATCCTAGCAAGTATAAATGATGTCTGATTTCACATTATATTTTTAAAGTGTCAGTGCTCAAGTAGGTTTACATTTGACAAGTGATTTAAATACTTTAGTACATTTCTATAACCGTAAGAAAAAGAATCTTTATCAGGATAAAAACATGATGAAACTATTCATTTTTGTACTATTACAAGAAACATTACTACTCTTTTTTGACATGCAGATCTATGAGGAACTATATTAATCTTAATAATTTTTCTAAATATTTCATTCTTTGAGGATATTTCAATGACTGCGCATTTATGTTGTTTTTACTATATTTATCATCTGTACTGATTCTTGAATGTTATGCTCTGAGTACATACCTGATTATGACTGGTACAATCTTACCATAAT